>JABJVR010015751.1:0-41783 GCA_025773905.1 Chitala chitala | reverse complement strand
CTGGTCCACACTCAATGTAATGGGAGTTGGGGGGACACTTCACTGTAGCGTTTGCGGAGGATGAAGAAAAGAATAAGACTAAATATCCAGCAGAAATATAACTTGGCTTTTTTTTTTACACTTTTTTACATTACAGTTTTTTACATTACAGTTTCTTAATACTATTGTATGATTGGACGTGTATTACCTGGTGGTACAGTGGTTGGGGGTTTTGTTGTGGTGGGTTTAGCTGTAGACACTGGTGGTGTTGTTGATGGTTTAATGGTTGGTGATGTTAAGGTTGTGGATGTCGTGGTTATGTTATCTGTTGGTTTCACTGTTGTTGATGGTGCTGAAATGATAAGAAATACTTTAATGCATGTCAATTCTGTTCTTGTCTTTTTGCGTTTTTCACATTGTCTTATTGTCAAGAATTTACTTTTGCAACTTATTTTAATGTAGTGTTGCATTCCTTTAAATGGTTAGGTGAAAAACATTTCACATTTTATGTACCTTCACAGGCTGTGATACAGACACTGTCCACAGCTAGGTCTGTCTTGTCTGTTTCTCCATAAACACCTTGGATTACAAACTGAAGACCAAGAATAGAAACATTTATACAGCTGGCTTTTTAGAACAATAAATCTTTACAAATGTACTATAGACAGTTAGTCTGTATCGGATAAAACATTCATATCAGCTGCAGCGAGCTTTCAACGTGGTTGAGATTTGAGGGTCCAGGTATGTTTTAGACAAAAGCTGGTTTGCATATGTTGTGGGCATTTCCAGGGATTCACTCTGTACCTGTATCTTTTCTGTGCCAATGTATAGGGTCTCCCCTTTCTTCCATCCCTCACCCTGATTTCCTTTCACACTCATCAGAGGGGCTCCCATGGTTTGACCTTAGCCAGCAGAGGACTTTCCATTAGTTCTCGTGTAAAAGCACACTAATAAACATCATATAAGCTCTTGTTGGATGTGGAGGTGCTAATGATGCACATCGTTGATTTTGCGCAGTCTTACCAAGAGGTACAGCGTAGACGTTTATTTGCATAGTCGTGGCCGTGCCGTACATGTAATAGTGGAAGGAAAGCTGCAGACACCCTGAGGAAGATGTGGCAGGGCTTCGGAGGTTTGCAGCAGCTCCCTTCTTAGCGTATTCAGAGTCCATCAGCATGTAACTTCCAACTGACAGAACAGGGAACAAAGGTGGACAGTGTAATTTCTCAGGCACCTTGTAATATCATAAAGCACAGATAAAATGAATACTGTTATAAATTTGTGCCAAAACATTTTGTAAGTTCGAGATAAGTCAGTCACTTTAAAGACTGTCCAGGAGCTTTGGTCATGTGGCCAGCAGCCAATCAGTTGGGCAGGATCCCTGATATATGTGACAGTTAGGCCTTGCTCTGTGTATACATTCTGTAATATTTACCCATACTCTTCTTCTCATTTGCAGTACAGGGATATAATTTTGTGACATTCTCTGAACTGCACAACATACTTTACAGCATGACTCCACCCCTTCACACATGTTGCAACACTCACAGCCAGGCTTAGAAAAGTCATCATTGGGCCCTGTGCCCTCTGTGTTCGTTCTCCCACTCCACTGCTCCCAACCATAGTCAGTAGAATCCTTTTCATTGGTCCAGCCACAGAGGTTATCAGCAGTATCAAAGTCACATTCTGATATACAGCCTTTTAAGAGACAGGGATAAAAAAATAAAAGATTACGTTCAGAAGAAGCTCAGTGTATTGTCAAGGCAGAAGAAATACAAAATATAAAGGGAACTCTGAAGATACATGGATTTTGGATCTCTTTCCACTGTTTTCTTCAGTTAAGTGATTTTCTTGTTCTGTTTCCCTGAAGTACTTTGTTCCCTGTTCTGTCAGTTGGAAGTTACATGCTGATGGACTCTGAATACGCTAAGAAGGGAGCTGCTGCAAACCTCCGAAGCCCTGCCACATCTTCCTCAGGGTGTCTGCAGCTTTCCTTCCATTTTGGAATTTGGTGTATTATGTAAGCCTTTATTAGTGTATTGTAAAGATGCTATTTCTGTGTCTTGTACTTTTATATGTTCATAGTCAATGAAAAAGAGCACTTTTTCCAAATGGTACTACTTCCATGATTCAGGAAACATGTGTAAGCATTGTGCATCATCTAGAGAGTCATACCAGGGCAAGCTCCTTCACTGATCGTTATGTTGTCAAGAGCCGTGTCACATGAAGAAGTGAACCCTCTAATGGCCTCGAAAACAATCTGGAGACACAGAATCAGAGTCACTCAACCTGAAGGCTGACACGTTCAAAATGTGAAGTGGATAAGCAGTGTGTGCTCTTGACTAAATAAAAAAGTTTTACATTCTGGTATCATAAAAAAAAAAAAAAAAAAAAAAAATTACTTACACTGATGGGTTGGTCAACAGGAGTTGTCACGGTCACAAATGCTCCAAGCCATGAAGAACTCTGCATACCTACTTTCTCCCAAACCTTCTCTTCTGTGCCAGATGTCTGGACTAAAACCACAAGCTTGTTTGCGATGTCGATACCGTACATATAGTACCAAAACTGAACACACATTCGGGGTAGTGTGCTCCTCAGCAATGGACTTAGCAGACGAGCTTTCTTTCCATTGGCCACATTGTCACACTCATGGTAAATGTAGAATCCATCTGGTGACAGGAAACAGGAAAACATGCAGTTACCTGACAGTGGCACCCTATGCTTATTAGATGGCATTGATGCCATAGAATCATGGCTTCTTTAAATTGTGGTCCATTCAGTACCAGAGACGTATTAGAAAAGTTTCAACTTAAACTGTCTTTATTAAAATTTACTACACAGAGACAGGTTAACTGTCTGTGTACAATTTTTCCTTTGATTTGTCTTTTGTATGATCAGCTGTGGTATTATTAAAAATACCTAGTGTTCAACCTGTTCTCCAGCTCTATGCAACAAATACACATCATTAAGTTTCAGTCAAAAAAAATATTTAAATGTTGACATAAGAATGAAAATGGTGTACTGCAGTGTGTTCCAGCAATATATAAAAATGCGGAAAGAGGTCTTTCAATAGGTCAATACTGACTGCCATCAGGGTAGTCCCCATCTGGACCTGTGCCAGGGGTCGGCGTTTGTCCGCGGTGCCGAATCCAGTCGCTGTCATCTTTGCTGTCTTGTCGAAAGTCACAGAAAGGAGCTTCGTTGTTGTTGAAGTCACATGACGTCATGAGAGCTACAAGGTGAAGGTCAGGGAACTGTGGTTATGACAGTTTTGTTAACATTTAAAGACAGCTTTAAAATTTTTATACAGGCTAAACCAACAGTGCACCACGCTGCAATATTCGATAAAGTAAAAACACTTGGGTATACCACTGCCCAATGCCGGAGTCACTAGTTAGTAGAAATGGGTGAATTCCTAGTGGGGTATGTCGGCTTGTGGGCTTGTGATGAAGGTAAAGAAATGCCATAATTTTATATTAAAGCTAAAGCTTAATTGTTGTGGGCACTGCAGCTCCTTATGCCTCACTTAAACACACACACACACACACACACACACACACACAAGATGACCTACTGTCTGGCATGTCCCACCATTCTCTGACAAGCCATGGTATATACTCAAAGTAAATTCAAACATAGAGTATAACAACAGATGAAAGCAACCCTTCCCAGACTGAATGATACGAATCATTGCTTCTCCATATTTCCGCACCTATATGTGGTTAGCAGTTTTTATTTACTGAGAAAACAAGAGTTACAAAGTTAAAAAGTGAGGCTCTTGAGCATTATGACCTGTAACAGAAATGTAAATAACATATTACAACATTACTGTAACAGAAAATATCTAGATAATTCATCATAATGTTTAAACATCAAAAATATTACATAAATAATATTAATTAGAAAAATGTTAAGAAGCAACATTATTTTTATCATGCTTTTTAAATCCTTATTAAAAATTAATAAAGCTTGCTGAGAATTTCTGAATTGACACTGTAATAATACAAAAAAGTCAGTGATGTTTGCAGAAACAAAACCTGAACCCACTGCGGTCCCCCGTGAGTGTTAATCCCCACCCCTTCTTTAGAGGAAGATGTAACAAAATGCGCAACATCAACTGTAATGTGTTTCCCAAGTTCTCATCACGGTTAAGTAATTGATAATGACACTGCTTTTGAGAAAGGTAACTTTGACATACAGATGTAAGATAAAAAATGCTCACTATTACATAGAATTTAGGGATTTAGCTCACTTATAAGGAGTGATGACTTTTCATAATTGTCTTAGGTAGCTGCTTAGTCCACATCCATACATGACAATATAACATGAAGGACATGTGGTTAGGACCTATTAACCAATGTCAGCACAAGACTGATGAAATTTAGGTAACTGAAACAGTTGTTCTTTATATATATATAGTTGCATATGTGTTTAAAAATACATTCATATTTAGAAGACCACCCACCACCTCATAAAAGGGCGCGTCTGGGGTCCTGCTGTTGACTTTCAGTTCTCTTAATGTTTTATTGGAATTTGCATATATGTACAACTGACTAACATTCTTAGCAGGGTGCTCCCTGGGTATATGAAGGCAGCATTATAATGTTCTGGTGTTTTCCATGATTGTACGATCACAGCCAGCTTTATAGAGTTTGGCAATGCTCCTGAACAATTATAAGTGCTGTGCTCTGATTTGGTAATAAAGCTGTAAAACGTTAACAGTTATTTATAGGCGTTGCACAGTATGTCATGTCACTATCACAGAATGGTTTTATTGCCCATATAAATTGTGTTGGCAGTTCTTTTTTGTTTGTTCATCCAATCTTTGTTTCATTGTAAATTCTGCACGTCTCATCTTGAAGAATGCCATACTTTTACGGAACCAAGAAATTTCCCTTGTGCTGTTTTGGTCTGCAAATTAGACCTTACAGTACAACCAATTTCTTTACAATGTGTTTTTTACTATTAATAATAAAACAAAACTTACCACCATCCTCATTGATTGATATTTCCCTTTCATACCTTTAATAAAAAAAAAGTCAATTTTGATAATAAAAAAAATGCTTAAACATCATCAGCAGTAAAAATGTCAAGCATCAATTAAAATAACAATTACCTTTATTTAGCAGACAATTGCACAAATCCATATAAACACCAGGTTTCATACATTAATGCTGCTAGTTCTGATGTATTACCTTTATGTAAATATGAGTATAGATGTTAAGAAGCAGTTTTTGGTTCAGGTGCCCTGTATCTAAATATATGTTTTTTTGCTTTATCTCAGCAGAGTGTTGGGATTATTGGACCTGGACAGATCTCTGTACAATGGTCATAATGTCATATCAGTCATGCCATCCTATGCAAATGATACTCATTACTGATCAATGGAGTCCTTGTATTCTATATAGAATCTCCCATAAAAAATATCCGGTGTAATTCCACGATGGTCTTTTATCTTTTTCCTGTCTGAAAATCAAACCAAATTTGTATGGGTATACATATACAACTCCTCCCAGTCTGAAATAGACTATTTACACAAAGAGAAATGTAATATTGATGTTAATGTGGAACATGGTACTCAACGCTGGGGAAGGTCTTAGAGTTGTCATCTTTAAATGTCTAAATGTATCTAATTTGATTTATCTTTCATGTAATACAACCAAATAATTCAATCTTAAACAGAAGATGGACATTCTAGACATCACACATTTCCAAATCACTAAATAAAAATAAATAAATAATAAAATCTCTAGTAAATTAATAATCGTGTCATATCACAAGGATCAGTAATTTGCTTACCGATTATATCCATGTGTTACTGTCTTAATCCCACTTATCCAGGCAACAATTAAAATTAGTCTGATGTGATCCATAGCTAACTCAGTGGGTAAGTTAGCTAACAAAATGACACACAGGGATGATGGAAACTTATATAGACTTGGCCATGCTCAGATGAGGGTGATGGAACGGAAGGGGGGGGGGGGCTAGAAGGGATTTTGCACTTTTCTTGTATTTTATGCACAACAATGTGACACCCCAGTTAATTAATCAGTAACTGTGAGATAAGACCAGGGGTGTGTAGTGGCTCTGAGATATTTTTACGGTGTAATTGTGTACAGTATCCATGTGTTGGCAGGCGTTGCCATGCACCATAGACTTGCTTAACATTAGATTTTGTGTGTAAAAAACATTGCGTAAAAAGCTTTTTTGCATATGACTTGTTTCCTGGCACGCAACCTCAACAGAAAATATGCAAGAATTTTTTTTTTTAATGGATACTTGAATTTAGATACCATTCAGAAAAATCAAACAAGAAACATATTGGATTCAAGAAATGTGTTGCTTAGGTCATTGATTGTCTTTTTCTGGCAAATTGTTTTTATTTAGGCTTGTTATATCTAAATAAGATAAATAAAGTATCATGTCATCCCACCCCTAAAAATAAGGAGTATTTTGATATATCCTGTTTTAAAATCATAGCATAACTCTGATTGAGGCAAAACTAGTATATGTTTGAGAGCACACAGTAAATGTCAATTCATATTTTATAGAGTTGAAAGAATCCTCAGTTCATCCTGCCAAAACTATGGAATAGTTGGTGGAACCGTTCATTAGAACTATTTGGAAATCAGAAATGTGGAAAAGCATGTACTAACCCCAAGACCTAAGATGTTCAGTCAAGCAAGTGGGAAATCCTTAAATGTGTTCAAAAGATTGAAGCATTCATAATGTTAAAATATATAATTGAATACAGGTAACAACATTTAGCATGATGCCTGACCTTGGATAGAAGCATTGACTTTTGACATAATATCAGTCATTGGATTCAGTCAATGAAATGTGAAAATTGTACCTCACTGGTTGATAATTTGTTGATAATTAAAATACAATTAATGGATAAAAAAATCAAGTGTCCGAGCCATGGTATATTTTAAGAGGAATTACTAGAGGTTGTTTATAGAGTCACAGTCACAAGGTATTTCATCAGGACTTTGGTAAAGAAAGGCTTGTCATTCCTACGTGTTGCTGTAGGTGGACATCGCTGAGGAACATCATTGCCCTCGCTATCAGTGCTGTCTGATTACAACCAGGTCCACCCCAATGATAACATTTTTACTAGGCCTGTTTGGATTTACTGCTGACATATCTTTGGTTTGTCACCTGCAGACAGTGTGACTTCCAACACACACAAATCAATACGTATTGTATATATTATATATAATATTAAGAATAATTATATATCAGTGTCTGAATTAAATATCCATTACAGTGTTGCTTTTTTTCATTCTTTCTGACCATTTGCATTGGACTGTGCTTAGCTGTCTTAATTGATTGAGAGAAAATTGGTTACAAAGAAGAAAGATTTACAGTGAGACTTTTGAACTTTAAGATCTGTAACAAAAATATGTAAATCACACAATATTGTTCTAACTTGGTCAAACTCCAGAATCATAGTACAAAATGTCTGGATAATTCAGCATATTTTTTTCAAACCTGTAATCATTAATTGTATTCAGATTACAATAATTAATGTACATAAGAAATAGGTGCCAATGGCAAAGAATGCTTAATCAGGAGCAATGACTTAAGTGACTATTGCCAAAAAATTGATTAAAATATACCATAATTGTTCATGGGTAGCACAGTGGTGTGGTGGTTAGCACCCTTGCTTCCCTCCCAGGGTTTGATTCCTGCCTGGGGTCTGTGTGCGTGGAGTTTGCATGTTCTCCCTGTGCTTGGTAGGTTTTCTCCAGTTTCCTCCCAAAGTCCAAACACATGTGGGTTAGGTTGATTGGTGTCTGCACATTGCCCATAGTGTATGTTTGTGTGTACTTTGTGGAGGGTTGGCACCCTGCCCTGACCCCCATGCTCTGTGGGATGGGCTCCTGGCTTTCCATGACCTGCAATTGGATAAGGTAGCGAAGTGGATTGTTTATCATCAGTAAGTCCTTGACATGCTTTTAAAATTGTCAGTCAGTCATCTTCTATACCGCTTCATCCTGTTAAGGGTTGTGGGGAAGCCTGGAGCCCATCCCAGAACACATAGGGCACAGGGCAGGGGACACACAGGGCGGGGTGCCAACACACCCCAGGGCGCACACACACACACATAAACACACACTAAGGGCAATTTGGACACACCAATCAACCTAACCAGCATGTCTTTGGACTGTGGGAAGAAACCGGAGAACCCGCCTCACACCTCCGGCCCTGCGGCTCGAGCCTTGCCACAGGTCTGCATGCATGGAGTTTGCATCTTCTCCCTGTGCTTGGTGGGTTTTCTCTGGTTTCCTTTCATGGTCCAAAGACATGCTGGTTAGGTTGATTGCTGTTTGCAAATTGCTTAATGTAGGTGCATGTGCCATGTAGTGGATTGGCACCCTGCCCATGGTGTCCTGTGTCCTGTGCTTCCTGGCATGGAAACCAGGCATCCTGTTCCTGAATTGGATAAAGTGGTACAGTTGAGTGAGTTAATCAATATTCTAAATCATGACTCTGATAAAATAAAGCTTATTTACATTTCTGGATTGACACAGTAATTTTGCAAAAAAAGTCAATAATTTTTAATTGACATTACATTACAATTATAAGCAGAATCTGACATTGAACCCACTGTGGCTCACCAGCACTGTGACTCCTCACTCATGTTATATATAGTAATGTGAACCCACTGTGGCCCGCCAGCACTGTGACTCCTCACTCATGTTATATATGGTCATGTGAACCCACTGTGGCCCGCCAGCACTGTGACTCCTCACTCATGTTATATATGGTCATGTGATATATATACAAATACATACATTCAGTAAGAACTTACTCTCTTCAATTCTTTTCAATACATTAATTAATTATATAAAAGTCTTATTTTCAAAACATTTGTTTCATTTACAAAAGTAATGTTCTCAAATCAATCCCTTGCGCATTCTTTATCTGAAATGGCATCCATATTTTTGGTTTATGGTGAAAATGAGTCTTTACATTAAGCACATGTCTTTGGCAGATTGCACAATGTGCTCCTCACAGATCTTCCGGGGTTTGTGACATCCACGTTGCCCTTGATGTCAACAAGCTTTCCACTTCCTGTTGCTGAAAAGCAACCCTTGAGCAAGATGGTGACAACATGTTTGATGGTAGGAATGGTTTTGTCTCCATCTTGGAATTTCATTTGCTTTCCAGCTCTGCTTTGGTTTCTGCAAGTCACTGAATAATAATTTTAAAAAAAGTTGTCTGAGTTTGTCACATGCCAGTAATGACTTGAAGTTGGCTTTTGTCATAAGCAGCATCGCCCTAGCCAGTGTCCCAAATATTTGTATAGTTTCCCATTAAGCACTGTGGCTGGTCTCTTGGTCACTTTGACAACTGCTGTTCTTGTGTTTATTTAGGTTGCATATTGTTATATGACTATTAGGACCAAAACAAAAAATATGTTTTAAATATCAGCAACAGATAAGCTGCCACATAGTATCAGCATGTCATTGGCTCTGTCTTTTTGCAACACATGAAACAGTAACTCCCCAGTACATGAAAAGCACGTCCAAAGGGCACATGAGCACACTCTTAGTTTAATGTAGAGATTTAATTGTTGTTAAACTATAACGTGAACGGCTCCTTATTCACTCTTAGACACACACCCAAACCATAAAACAAGGTGTAGGTGTAAGCGGGAGAAAATAATAATTAATAACTTCTACTAATTAATGTCACTGTCATGACAGAGCAAAATTAGGCAGATTCACATCTAGTGATTGCAGAGACTTTAATAAGTAACTGGGACCAAAACACTAAACAAACAATTGAACAACACTATAATTGTAAAACAAAAAGGGAAACTGATACACTAACAAGCAAACCGTTATAGGGTAAGCAAGGGCAAATAACAGGAATGAGGAAACTTGGGAACACAGGACATCAGCAGGGCAAATGGGACTAAGGTAGACTGACCAAATAACATAAAACATGGGCAGAATATGACCACAGGCAAAAGATTGACTAAGAGCAAACGATTAAGAAATTTCAGACCACAGGGTAGAACACCAGTTTAAGTTCAACAACAGGCCAGGACCAAGCAAGAACACCTAACCTGGAGTTTCACTGTACTGGCATTAAGCTCCCCTGTATCTCTGTTGAAAGCCTTCCTGCATGTTTTAAATTCTGCTCAGCTCAGTGCAGTTCTTCTCATCGCAGTTTACTTCATCTTCTATAAGGAGCGTTGAGTGTTATGCAAGCAAAACAATAAGTTTTACTGGGCACTTATGCAACACGACACATGTATAACCACAACTGAGCTACTGTAATGTCAACTGTCCCTCTGCAAAGGATCAGTGACACTGTGGTACAATGAGCAAGGCTGGTGTCATACTTCTGCCATTGTGGGCTTGAATAAGGCATTTGTGTGTGCCTCTAGGTATATCATTTAAATGGAACAATTTGTTAAAGCATGTAGCTTTAAATATTTTTCCTAAAAGTGAAAGCAGCCTTATCAAATTAGTTCTGTTTTTTTACAATGCAGATCAAAAACCTTATTCATTGTCACTCAGATTTTTAATTTTTGTAGCACATTTAGTCTGGCTACTATTTGAATTTATATTAATAAAACTTGTACTTTTATTTATTTATTTTTCAAGCATTTTCTCGTTCTTTTCTAGTGGCTGTTGTGCTCTCTTTTTTCGTAGGGATATCTTTGTACAGTTACACAATCAATCCCTTTTCAGTAGTTGTGAAATAAGACCCACGTGCCTTCCTTTCTCTTTAGGATACAGTACATTACTATTTCTGCGAATGAATAATCGGGTCTGCTTGTGGACTGCGCGCGCGCGCGGATACTTTTCTTAAACCTGGTTTTCAATAACTAGATTCGTAGAATACCTCCATTATAATTATCTGTGTATAGATTAAGAATAAATGTCCTCATTCCTAATAAAAAACGAAAAGACTCTGGGGTGTAAACGGAAGAGGGAAGGTGATGGAGATGATGACAGAGGACGTGCAGACACGCGCAACTGAAACACCATCTGAGGACTAACGTGATGTCCGAGTGCTTTTCGATACAATCAGAACCAGCCTGATTCAACTTACTTTCATTACCACATAGATTTTGTTCTTTGGTAATTACAGTGAGAACTTCATGTTCAATTTAATGACAAGGTGCCAGATTCAGCTGTAGAGTAATAATACACACTTTTGGTAGTTTATTAGATCCAACTATCGAGTATTAGTCATCAGCTGCTCCTGTAATACATCCATTTCGTGGACTGGTTTTAAAATTTGTGGTTAGGTAAACCTTTGTCCCACTACAGAGGAAAACCTACCGTTTCAGTAGTAATGATATTTCGCGTTACATGCTTTTTGGCACAGAAGAATAGCGCTGGCATTTGCTAAACAGGTAAGATCTGTACGAGGTAGTGTTTCAAACATTCCATGGCACTATTTTTATAAGCCATTCATATATATATGGAATATGTATTTTATTATTCGTTTTTACTGTGTTGGAAATCAGAAATGTGGAAAAGCATTCACATTCGTGTTTACTATGTTAAACAAACACTGTACTTTCCAAAATATTTCATAATTAAATAAATGCTGACTTGGACCAATGTGTTCCCAAACGTGTGTCCGGTCCTGGGAGCCTTTGTGAAGCTGTGCAGTACCATACAAGCTGGGCGAAAGTGCAGGAAAGTTCCCGAGTGCGGTACGGTGATGCAGTTCTTGTCGACTCAAACTTTAGATTTTCCTTTTGTGAGCTGGAAATTCATCCAAGGTGTCTCCTGTCTTTTTGCCAGGGTAGACTCAGATTTTTGTGTTCTTTTCTAAGGAATGTCTTGTTAGTACTGTATGTTATTTTAAAATGTCCTTTACCGCCCTCTTGTGGTTACGATGTAACGCACCAATGAATCCAAGAACATATACGTTTCATTATTCCCTTATTTATTTAAATTAAATTAATAAGCGTGTATATACTTGTGATACTGTATCAGTTTCTCAGAAATACCCCAAAGCGTGAGCTGAACCGTAAAGTTTGGCGACGATTTTTCCCCAGGATCAAAGTAACGTTTCACATTTTATGCTGTTCAGTTTCGTCATGAAATTTTCATTTATTCGGTCATTTTCACATTTCAAACAAAAATTGTCCTTCATGTTTCCAAAGACATCGAACTACCAGACAAAAGAAAGTGACGGGTTTAGTTGACATGTTTCCTGAACAAAATATGTAGCGTTCAACATATATCCCGACAAGCTGCGATGGCCGAGTGGTTAAGGCGTTGGACTTGAAATCCAATGGGGTCTCCCCGCGCAGGTTCGAACCCTGCTCGCAGCGGAGGGTGCACGTTTTGCAGCAGACCTCAAAACGAGCAAAATTAGTGCGATTCTAAGGAAATATGTGTTAAACTAACCATATACACAAGTCACATCACTGTGTGACTACGACCTGAAACATTTCCTTGTAGTTAATCGAGCAATTCATGACGGTCATTGTGAGCCGTAGAATTAGTTTCTTGTAACTGTTGTAGGAGTTTTGACGAAAATGCAATACTGCAGGGCGAGAATTCCTGTAGCCAAACCCCAAGAACATGAACTTCATTTCTTGGATGTTTTAGGTGCTACATAAAGAAAGGCTGATTAGATTTCATTTTACAATGAATCAATGTTAAATGAAACATCAAGAGAAAGGCGCACACCAAAAACGTAACCTTCCAAACCTCCTAAAAGGGGCAATCTTCTTAAGTAAATTATTTACCACTGGGTAGCCCTTACACTGTATATTTGAACATAGCATTCCTACATACTATATTTATTCCTTAAGAGGAGATCATGTTTCAAGTTTCTTCTTTCGGTTTTGCATTTAGCAGCTGTGAACACACGCCTCCCATAGGCATCTACCAATAGAAAATTCGGTTTGTAGCTTTTAATAAAGGTATTTATTGTTCGAATAGATGTGGATCACACTGATTGGAATACATTTTCGTTTTTATTTCAGAAACGTGTTGTTCTTAAAAATGTAAAGGTACTATCCTAATAAAAGGTTAACAAGTTAAAAAAAATTAAGTCTGATATAAATAACAAGAAATTCAGTATTTTGTGAAGTTGTAGATTTCCCTTGTAACATTTAATTCTAGAGATGATTATACTTAAAAAATTGTTTATAGTAACTGATTTAAATATAGTTAATTTGGATAATTACACCCAAATCTAATAATAGTCATTTGCCTTACTTTGTATTTACTGACATGTTTTTAACCACTTTTAACCGTACACAATGTTATTTTCTAACGTTAGCAAAACTGAATGTTTGTAATCGACTACTTAATTTAAATGGCTTTATAATAATAAAGTATACCATTATATTTTTAACACTAAATTTGATTTATCCATACCCCAGGGGCTGTGCGGTTAGACTACATACAGTTTTTGATATACTGTATACACATTTCTAAAGACTGCGAATTTAAAGCACTATGCACAATTAATCCAGACTGCTATTGCTGGTTTCTCAAAGTCTGTCTCGCCTTTTGACCTAGTCATTTAATACTACAGTGCTCAGGCCACAGGAATTAGAAGAAAAGATTAGAAGAAAATATAACATTATTTATAAAATGATTTCAACATTATTTTTAGTACTTTAAGAGATTCATTTATTAATTTAGTAAAGTTGGACATGGACATATGTAATCCGTATCGTACGACGCTTGTCGTAAATCGGAATCTATTGGTTTAGACAGAGGCGGTCTTAGACATGGAAGACGGACGCTAACCAATCCCTACTGTAGGCGGGGAGTTAGGTTGGCCTGCATATTCACCAGTGATTAGCATTTGTAAGCACCTTCTGCAATTCTGCTAACAGTAGCATATTGGAGCATTTAGAAAGCAAAGTAAGTACTGCATGAAATCTATTATTAAAAATAGAAATTGACTGTGGAGTAATGTATTACTTGTGCATTTAACGCGTATGAAATTCGGAAGTTACCAGAAGCAGTTTCGTAGTATTCTACTTTTACGTAGTATGTTCTGTTTTTAACTGGCACGTATTAAGTGTGACAAACTGTCGCCATAATGGCGCACACTTGTTGTCCACCACGGTATGTGATGTCTGTGTGTTAATTTATATGTACTACATCTCGGTATCGTTTTATCTGAACGTTCCGAATGCTAACAGTGACATTTCATGTGTGCGGCATATTAATCCAGGTGATGGCAGGACTGTACACTGCGCTGCGCAGTACTGGAATGCAAATTGCTCAGTTTTGAGAAACCTACATCCGAACAGTTTATAGTGTTTGGCCCTTTCAGTGTTTTTTTTTTAACCTTGTTTTGTAAGGGAGAAGGAATTAACCCTTTACAGACTTGTTACGTTGGAGTTGCGCTGAACGTGCCGAAACGAGTCGTGACCCGCACGCGACAGACACCGCGAGCCGCGTAGTAAAAATATCAGCATGGATCGCGTGCTGCTCTACTGTACTCTGTTACCTTTTTTGACTAAATATGCTGATGTGTCTGTTTAAAAGTGTCTGTCCAGCAAGTCGACAACAAAATCGAGAAGTAGACGCAACTTGCATTAACAGCTCGAGCTTTGGGTACAGACTGTGCTGTCTCGTCTGTTTACCTGCAGTATGTCCGTGCTCAGTGGATTGCGTGTGGCTGTCGTGGGTGCCGGAGCGGCTGGCCTGTGCGCCGCTCGACACCTGCTGGCCCGACAGGACACCTTTGCTCCACCTGTGGTGTATGAGCTCAGCAATCACGTGGGAGGCACCTGGGTGTATGAGGAGCGAGTGGGATCCTATGACAACGGGCTCCCCATTCTTAGCAGCATGTACCGAGACCTCAGGTAATGGCCCACCTATGAGCCCGGGGTTGGTAAACTGTTACGGTAATACCATTGCAGATGATGGTCAGGTGACCTAGTAAAGGCAAAATGTTTAGTATAGGAATGTGCTCACCTTTTGGTGCTCAGTCTATAATAGCAGAAAATAGTGTTAAGCTGTTACAATACATCACAGATATCAGCAAAATATAACCTAATTTGTATGCAGGTCTTTGTGTCTCTTAGTATTATTGGCCTAAAAACATTGCACAGTTTTTGCATAGGTAATTAGATGTAGGGATTTTTCTATTTTTTTGCACTACCAGTTTTAAGTTAAACTCTCTTTACAATCTTTTTTTTTTTTTACGTAATTTTGGGTTTTATATTAATGCGTTAATATGAATGTCTCTCCACAACATGAAGTGTGTGCATCATAACGCTAATCTGATAATGCAAAGGATTTACAACATTAATGCCACTAATTTTCCAAACTGACCTCATTCAGTACCTGCCATGACAGGGGGCTGTGGTAGGACATTATTCTCACAAAAACATTTGGAAAGATTTTGTCAGTGTATTGTATTCTGATGGCTTGCTGAAGACTATAGAGGGTGCTGCCTTCAGACCACTAAGATGACAGTTTCTTTGTATGTTTTGCTGTTTGGACAGAACTAATATCCCCAAGGAAGTGATGTCGTTTCCTGACTTCCCTTTTGACAAGCACCTTCCCTCATTTGTTCATCACACAGAGGTGCGAAAGTATTTGGAGCGGTACTGTGACCATTTTTGCCTGAGAGATCACATCAAGGTATGGCAACTGAAGTTTGCAATATCCTAAAGGTCATTGCTGGTCAATGGTGAATTGCTGTCAGGGCAAAAAAATGTTGTAATCAAAAACATGGAGGCTAACTGAAGTAAACCCATGCTGATCTAAGGTAGCTAGATATCGATATAGATCTATAAATAGATATAGATAGGTAGATAGAATATAAGGGCTTGAGATATAATACAGACTGTGTGTACTTTTTTTTCTTGCATTTTTAGTGTGTACTCTGTTCTGCATGTGTCTTATATGCATCATCTCACAAAGGAAGTTGCACACAACTTCCAGGTCTTGATTTTACATCACTGCTGTACTGTAGAAAAACTCAGTATTATGTGCTAATGTGTTTTCTGTTACGCTGAACACGCAGTCAAAGGGCACTTTCTCTGTTTTTGAGTTTGGCACCATGGTGGACATGGTGAAGCCCATACAGGTGGAAGGGGGATGGCACGGGCTGGCCTGGGACATCACCACAAGTGATGGCATGGACCCAAGCACTAGTGTCACTGAGCGTTTTGATGCGGTCATGGTATGTAATGGGTAAGTGCCAGCCAAGTCTAGGTTGGAAGCAGCTGTATTTCTAGGTGTCATATTTGATAGTACATTTAATGTGGATTGGGATTCTGTGATACTAGATGGATTGGGAGTGGCTAAATATGGGTGAATGGTTTTGTGAATTTGCCATATCATGTACATGGGTGGACCATCAAATAGTCTATAAACATAGGTCTTCACATTGATGAAGATTCTCAGTCATCCAGGTGGAGCTATCTGGAAGTTGAATCATGTCAACTGGACTTTTCTTTTTGAATGGAATGTTTCACTACTCATCCAAGTAGCTCCTTCAGCCTCTGAAGAAGCTACTTGAATTGGTAGTGAAACATTCCTTTTAAGAAGAAAGAAGTCTACATGACATGACTCAACTTCTAGTCATAGGTCTCCATGTACTCCTTATGTAAACACATTATGGGCTTATATCATGTAAAACCTATATATAAAATCTCATTAGTTAAAAACGTGTATTTAATGGTCTTTGTTGCATACATTTAATGGTCTTTGTTGCATACATTTAATGGTCTTTGTTGCATACATTTAATGGTCTTTGTTGCGTACATTTAACGTAACACTGTTATAATGTAACCAATGCTTTGGACCTTGGCATCATCAGAAATTTGACATGGTGATATTCTAAAATAAAAGGTGCCTGGTGAATGTTCAGGCTGGTGGACATGTTTTATTATTGTGTATAAAATATAAAACATGAGCGGATTGACCTCCTATGTTTTTTCCTTTTATTTTGTGACACAGGCATTTTTTTGACCCTTATATCCCACCAATTCCTGGTTTGGAAAAGTTTTCAGGTGTGTTGAGTCACACATTATGTCTGAAGTCTTTGCCCTTGTAACAGTGAACAAACTCGGATGTATGAACATAATGTGCTTCCCACAAACCTTCGCATGAGCCTTTTTCCTCATTTTTGTTCATATTTCATCTAGTATTTATTCTTTTTGTCATTTTCAAAAATCCTTACAGCAGATTAAACTCGTGACTGCAGTAAATTGTGATATAATAATGTTAGTGTAATTGAGTGCATGACTGGCAGTCTGTAAGTTATCTATCTAATGTAGGAGTGTGACTGAACTTTGCATGGAAGAAGTCACATGCTCAAAGGTCGCATGTTCAGTTTTACAGTTCTGCTATATGAAATCAGGCAGGTTCTAGAAGACAACTGTCTTTTAAAATTAGTTTTTTGTCTGAGGTCAGAATTCTGACATTTTAGATAATCGGTATTCTTTACGTTAGGAGATCTTTATTAATTCTGAGAGAAAATACAATTCTGCAACAGCATTAAATAATACCATAACTGTAGATGTTAACACACATAATACTAACTAGAATAAACACAAGAACAAAGTACAAACAATATCTATAATGTAAACATTGTGGTATAAAGTGTGTATGCACCAAAAATGCAGATACATTTAAAGAATTTACCAAATATACAACCCCATTAATTGTGCTTATTGTTTGTACAGTGAAGTAGGTCTAATTGCCCAAAGAAATGTGCAGACATTTTATTAACCATTAGAGACAAGAAGGTCAAAATCCCCCCTTATGGGGTTGGAGTAAATATGAGTTAAAGTTTCTGTTGACAGTTGTGTGTTTTTAAGTTTAGATTTGCTAACCTTTCCACTTGTGCTCTATAGACAGTACAGATTAACTGCAGCGTTTATATAATATGCAACTAGTATGGAATGTTATGGAATATGATTGACGGCTGTGCTGTAGATACCATGGATATGAAGAGCTCTGACTAGTTGCCAGATAATGAAATAGTTTTACATATTATGTTATAGGCTCTTTCATTCTCCTGTTACTGGAGTCACATCAGGCTCTTACCAAAACCATACCCTCCATACAGCCAGTACAGAAACGGCGGCTCTGAACGCACACACCACCTAAACGCAAAGCCTTTTCACTAAGGGCCTTAGATCTATTTATCTAGCACATAGTTCAAAAGGACACTTTTCCTGATAACCCACACTTGCATAAGTGACTAGTGTAATTTTCTGATGGATTTTCAGAGATATTCTCACCTCAAAATAACGTGGAAAAATATCTTCATAAATCATTTCCATCTGTCTTTTTTCTACCCTCCTTTGTACAAAGCATATGTGGTCAGTTTTTTTTTTTTTTTTTGAATACCGCATGGATGTGGACTGCATTTGTGTGCACACTGTGCTTAACGCATATTTTTAGGTAATGATAAACCTAAATGGTAGCTTCTGTAACTGGCCCCTGCACTTTGCTGGCCACACTTGGTTGGCTGTGCGCTCTCCTCCTCTCTAACCTTGTCCCTGCTGGTTGTTTACACAGGGACGCTGATGCACAGCCATGACTACCGCAGCGCTGAGCCCTTTTCTGGAAAGTCTGTGGTGGTGCTGGGAGCTGGGCTGTCTGGGCTTGATATCGCCATGGAGCTTGCTGGTGTCAACGCAGAGGTGCCCTGCTCACTTGCCTGTTCCTGGATGCTCTGTCTTTGCTGCTCTTCCAATGTATTTCCTCAATTCAATTCAAACCCCCCTCCCTTCGCACCCACCACACCCAGGTAATCCTCAGCCATGGCCTGCGGCCCTTGTCCAGCCCGATGCCCTCAGGGGTTCGGCAGGCCCCACCTGTGATGCAGGTCCTGGAGGATGGGTCACTGCAGTTCAAGGATGGCCAAGTGTCCCGGGCGGAGATCTTAATGCTCTGCACTGGATACAACTTCACCTTCCCCTTCTTGGACCCCCAGGTGGACTTGCGTGTCCACAACCACTTTGTTTCCCCCCTGTACAAGTTCTTGGTCCACCCAGCCTTCCCCTCTCTCTTCATCGTGGGTATCTGCCGGGCCATCTGCCCCTTTCCCCACTTCCACTGTCAGGTGGGTGTTTCTCTGCATTGTGTCAGACATACACAGCTTACTCTTCATCAGTCGTAATGTGTTTGGAGGAGTCTCTCCAACCTCTGTCTGAGGTACATGGTTCAGTTGTCAGGGCCACAAGGAAGAATGTGATTCTTCTGCTCACCTCTGACCTCTGGTCTCTCCCTTTTTCTTGACCCATCCCTTCTTCGGTCCTGTTTCCTCTCTCCTCTTCACACTTCTCTTCAGACCCAGTTTGTGCTGTCTGTGCTGGATGGGTCTTTTGCTCTGCCCTCGCGGGAAGACATGGAGCAAGAGATGGAGGCAGACGTGGAGGCCCGGCGCAGCCGGGGCATCGCCACACGCCACATCCTCAAGCTGGACTCGGAGCAGTGGGCCTACAACGACGAACTGGCTCGCCTCGGCAGCTTCCAGCCGCTGCCGCCTTACTGGAGCAATCTGTACGAGTCCAACAAGGTGTTCAGAGCGAGAGACATGCTCAACTACAAAACCTACCGTTACAATGTGCTGAGCGACAGGGAGTGGACTGTACACACGCACCAGGGTGAGCCAATCGAAAAGCCCCTAGCACAGAACTAGCTAATCCAACAGATTTCGGTTCAGAACCAGTCATTCAGCAAGTTTATAGAATTACTCAGTGAAAGTTTCCAGTTAAAATTCATAATTTTAACAACTCCTAAGTAAAATTGGGCCAGTCTGGTGGTCCTTAAAATAATACTTCCTAGCCAATCCAGAAGTCTTTGCTCAACAACCTGACAGTACAGTAGCCCCTTGTTTAAGTACACTGGGTTCTATAACAGATTTTGCAGCAGTGGTCAAATAAACCCCATCTTAGAATGGCAAAAAAGTATAGGAAAATCACTTCTGAGGAAAAAAAAATGTATGCAACAAATTAGTTATTATATGTGGAAAAAATCCAGATAAGGATTATTTTTTCATAAATTGCATTGTCCATTACCTGAGTGCTCTGTAGTTAGTACATTATGCTTCAAGAATAAGTTTGGATACTGCTTGTAACGTAAAGAATTTGAAAACTGCATGATGAAATTAATACGAATTAATTTACTTGGTAGAGAAAATTGCACACTTAGAAAGGTGTTACTTTAGTTTACTGAATTTAACTTTTTTTCATGGGCATCTGCATGGTTGCAAATATACACTGTCCAGCTGCATATTGCAGGGTGACAGATGACCTGGAGGCAGAACACAAGGCTGGGAACGCCCCAGATAGGGTGCTAATTCTGCACAGGACACAGACACATCTCCACCCACCAGCACACAAGCTAAGGCAAATTTGGAGGTCCTAATTCACTTAATACGCACATCTTTGTACTGTGAGTAGTATGTATTTTAGCCTTTTAATTTTAAAGATGCATGTGTTTTTTTTTTTTTTAATAAACAAAGTGCCTTTCTTAAGCAGCAATGTTGCACACCTGTCAGGGTGGTGCTAGACACTAAAACGCACTTTAGCATTTTGGCCTCCGCACAAGGATTGAAAGACAGGATTGTAATTTAAACTGTCAGAGTCTGCCCTGACTAATTGGGTACCTTAGGCAAGATTTTAGCCGGCGCAGTTTACATCGCAACCAATTCCGTCACCAGTCGCTGCTTTGCTTATATCGCGTATCCCAGGGACAACTTTGCTGTCAAACATGGTGCTAAATATTTCAGGGGCCAGTTTAGTGGCTCCACATTTATACAAACTTTAACTGTCTTAAGTCTTATCCTGAATTTGTATCTGCATCACTATATTTTTACTAATTATAAACCTTTATGATGTCTTAATTTGTATTATTTTATTATGTTCATAATAATCTATGAGAGCCCTTTTTTGACATAGATGTTTTTAACAACGTGGGGACAATGTAAGTTACGTAACAAATAACAGCAGTTATTTACCTTCCATGTTAAACAACAACTGTGAACTGAATTAAATAAACGCTCTATGAAAATCTGATGTTGTTACGCTTTAGTCTACTGAGAAGAGTTAGACTGGATTCCACAGCAAGTAAACATTGGGGGGTTTTTAAAACTGCCTTGTGAAATGATAGTATTTTCAATGTTAGAATTTAAGATTTATTATGAATATAAACATTAATTTTAACAAAATTTTGGTTAACTATTATTTTGTAATTCTGATTTATTACTTGCAAACATTTGTAACTGTATGTCCCACTTAATTCCAGATAATAGTGGAAATTATGACACATTATACTGAAAAAATTAACAAAATGAGTGTTAATTAATTAATCCAAGTTCTTGAAGCAGTTAGGGAAAAAGCATGGAACAGGCAGTTATCACTGTAAAAATAACTCAATACGTTCTTTTCCATAATTTATATACACTTGTGTTTTTTAATACACAACATGAAGGTTCAGGTCATGCTACAGAGCCAAATTTCAAAAAATGAAAGTGATGGATCCAAACTGACAGCGTATAGACGTTTTATGGAGGTTCCGTGTTACACCACAAGATGGCAGAATTTACAGATTGCAAAATCATCAGCAAGTAATGTTTTTGCTGGTATGTTTACTGAACAATCTTTAATTCTCCTGCAAGTGGGTTGTCTGTTTATAAGAGAGGATGTCATAACAGTTATTTGTTCTGGCCAGTTATATAAACTGTCATCATTTCATGTCTAGTGTGTGATTAGACCTGAAAATATTTTATTTCCATGAAGGATATGAACAGATTGCATGTCTAAAATTAAATTTAAACCTTTATACCTATAGTGGTTTGAAGAAGCCTACATGTGTGGCAAATTTCCAGCGTTAATTAAATTATTGTGGAGTGGGTGGCCTTGGTTTGGATTCTCGGAATTCCATTTGCACTTGTTTCTTTTTACAGTAAGAAAATTTGACATTCATGGGTGGTGTCCTCTGGTTTTCACCCCAGTTTTCAAGAACTTTATAATCAATCTGCTACTGGAAAGATTTTGTTTTATTTTGTATTAATTGAAATAAAACATTGTAAATCCTAACAAATACTTCACAGAACACACAAATGTCAATGCAACCAAGTACTACTCCAGCTCAGCAATTTTTGTTATATAAATTGAAAACAAGATACTTTTTTGTCAAATGTTATTTGGATACAGAAGCTACTCAAAATGAATTACATTTTGAACTCTATCATAAAAGTTTGAAAGTGCATGGGTCGATAGATATATTAAAACTTAAATATTTGGATGAATCTATTAAACAGACAGGGTTTTTATAGGTCCATAACCTAATGACTTCAAGAGTCATTTTTTTACAACTGGCTAAAGAAAACAAAAATCTAAAGAATTAACAGTAACCTCATGTTTTATTGTGTCTTTGTCATCAAATACATGCTTAGTTTATTGCACATACGCTGTGCACGAAGATCAAAGAGTGAGCAGGTAACCTTTTCTACTCTGAAGACGTGTCCATCTCACAGTAACCACTCAAAGTCTGTGAAAGGTCTCACAATTATTGCTAAACACTTTCATTGTAACCTCTCACAATCAACATAAAAAATTATTATTCAGTGAAACACTCTCAGATTAACCACTCCTTGTAGACCATTCCAGTCAACCCTGAGTCAATGTACATGCTCTGTTGAGTAGGGTTTTGAGATCTACACCTAGATCTGACACACTATTGTCAAACTACCTACAACGTGTCATGATTGAAATTTAATGAAATGAAATTTAACTTGAATTGGACCTGCGATAGGTTGGTGCCTCGTCCAGGGTGTCCCGTTTTGTGCTCTAAAATGCCTGGAATTATCTCCAGGCTGCCCCGTGATCCTGCATAGGATAAGTGGTATGGAAAATGGATTAACTGAATTTAACTGAATTGTGCGAGCACTCTGCTGGTTTCTTCCCAAAGTCTGAAATATGGACCAGGTGAAAGCTTCCCTGTTGTTTGTTTGTTTGCATGTGTGTGTGTGTGTGTGTGTGTGTGTGAGTTTGATGTAACACTAGTGCTTCGTCTAGGGCTTATCCTAAATTACTCCCTAGGTGACCCTAATCTTGACAAGTTGGGAAAATTAAAAGCTTTTTATTGCCTGGACTACTCACATGCTTTCAAAACTCTTATGGTATCATAGTTACAGATCATTCATAGTCACATTTATTATCTTATTATCTTATTACCGGTATATAGACAAAGGCTTATAGACAAATGCTGCTCAGACTATACACAGCAGTCTTTTTATGACACACACACACACACACACATACACACATATACTGTGTGTGTGTATATATATATATATATATATATCTTGGTATACTACTGGATAGTTGTAAATGTGAAATGTGTATTGTAAGCAACAAGTTTCTTTTTCATGTAGTCAATCAAATCTTACTGCAAAAAATTGTGTCCAAAAACAGTTTTACATCCTTTTTCATACCTGCGCAGCATTTTGTGCTTTTAAATCCCAACTAAAAAGACTGGACATTACCACATAGTGATTACAAGTCTGACGCTTAAGTGTTCTCAGACTGTGAGCATGACTTACGTTTGTGTACATTTTGCGGTAATGGGATTTTAAATAGAATCTGTTTTACTCACTAGCCAGTTAAAGCACGTTAACTAAATAATGACCTCAGGAAAGCTGATAAAAGGACAGCAGAGTAAACGCAGGTGCACCCTACTGCTGGACTGGACCACTCTATACACTCAAACAGCCTCTAATGCATCACATCATTTCATCTATCCATTATACATATTGCTTATTCTGTTAAGGGTCATTGGGGGGATCCCAGAAAGCTTAGGGCACAAGACGGGGGACAACCTGCATGGGGTGCCAACTCATGCCATAACTTTACCACAGCAATATTTTTCAAACCATAAAGTGCTACATGAAATAAAAAGTCAAGCACAATGGTTGCATGTCTTACATGCCCAAAGCATGTTGTAAGCAGATGTGGTATTTTTGGAAGAAAACACAAGGCAGCATTTGTGTGTACTGGTGCATTAAAAATTGTAATACGTAATGTCTTTTCCTTTGCATCTGCTCTTTCACGAGGTGGTTTCCTGTATGCTCTGTTTTTGATAAGGTTTGACTGCTGATATGTCATATTTCATGTCATTCTGGGATATTTCCAGTGCTGTATGTCCAAGACCTATATATAGCTATTGTGATTCACTGGCTACCCCCTGAGCTGCATTCCTCACTCAAATTTAGATGTGGGGAGCACATTAATGGACAAAGTGAGTCACAGTCAGTAGTCAGCGCCCCCATAACCCACCATCCCATGTAGTAGTTTCCAACACTCTCTTTCTGGGAATCTGGGAAACGTTACCAGTAATTCTACGTCCTCGTACTGCTCTCAGACAGTTTTCATGTCCCAGTTCAATCCAGCGTCTATCGCTGCAAGTCACCAAGTCTGTGGTAATCTAAAATGAGTGGCAAACACTTTAAACTACCTTCTGATGCCTGGATTTGGGTTTCATTTTAATTTAGACAGCTATTAGCACCCCCACTAAATGGTCAGAGCACCTAGGGGTGTTAAGAGAATGGAAAGAATGAGACAGTACTACTCTTTTATGAGGCAGTCTGAAAAACATGTTAGACTGTGCTTACTTATGTCCTTATATGAGCCTTACGTGTCTTTCGTTGATGATTTATCACTGTGTTCTGACCTGTTGTGTAATCCAGAGAAATTTTATTTCACCCGCTGGACATACAGATATATTTGATTTGCTGTCATTTTATGAGGTCACCATTTTGTCTTTACTTCTCCACTTTTAACAAAGTTACAGTTTGGTACCTCACCCCTTACCTTTCATAGCAAGTTGTTCTGTTTGCGGTTCTTTCTAACTCCATTCTCCAGAAGCCTGGTAATCTAGCTGCCAAACCCCAATCTAATTGGTAAACTAGAACAGTGTTTATACACTGAGAGGCATTTGGTGTCCAACTTGACAAAACACAGAAGAGGAACTCAAGACAGGACAGAACCTGTGCTTGCACCAATGATACCACACTCATTTGTGTGTACACATTCGTTTCCAATTGCTAGATCTCTTCTTTGTGGTTGGCACCCCCATCCACAGTGCTACGGGACACGTGGAAATCCACATGCGTGCAACGCTGCTAGCCACTTTAAAGAACGAGGCAAGCAGTTTCATATTTTCACAGTGACAAGCCAAGACTGAAAACCACAAGCACACAGAGTACAGAACTGTGGGTGATGTCATTTGTGCAGGCACTGGCCAAACCATATATCTATGGTATTGTGTGTGTGTGTGTGTGTGTGTGTGTGTGTGTGTGTGTGTGAATGCAGAAGTATTTGACACTGAAGAGAACACACAATGTGTGACATTGCTGCCATCACATACCAAGTACAATGAAAATATATGAATAACTGCTGCTGTTGATTCATCGCAAATTTTTTTGTGATTTTTTTTATTCAAATGACATCACATATAAAGACACCATAAACCTGTGCAGAATTTGTAATTCTTCAGTGTATAAGTTTCTGTAATGGTGACAGTAATCACAGCCATATGCAATAGCACCTGTGCTGTCTGAGGTACAGTGTAGCATGGTACAGCACAGTGGGCATTTCAGTGGTAATGCCATTGGGTTTGAAATATGAATGATTTCAACCTGTTAGCTAATCGAGTGAGTGATGAGAGATGAGGAAGGATGTGCTCTATAGTTTTTTTAAATATATTGTCAAAGTCCCAGGATATTCTTCACATAATTTTCTGGGCACCACCTGAGCAGGATGCTGTGAGAACTGCTGGCCCTAGTGTAGCACTGGGAACAAGTGTGTTGCGAGCGTACAGAGATGTCCTCCTAGATTTGGCACACAGATGGACTTTATACTGATATTCATAATTGGGTAGGCCTTAGATTAATTTTGTACTAAAATACTAGCATGCCCATAGGGGTTGGGCAGCTAGTTGACCTTGGATCTTCAAAAGTTTTTTCTCCACGATGAAGTTTTTGGTTCCTCCCCCTCATTGTCATCTGGCATTAACTTTAGCTTTACCTTTAACCTTACCTATGTACTGTCTTATATTTAATAACTGTAAAGCACCAAGGGATAACTCAAAAGGTTGCAAAAGGTGCTATATAAAAATAAATTGAATTGAATAAAGTAAAAAATCTACTGTAATATGAACCAAGACCGGTTCATCTGAGTCACTGTGAGAGGTGAAAGGGGGGTGGGGGGGTGGGGGGGAGTCAAACTGCAAACAGCAAAGATTATGTAAGTACAAAAGTGAGTAATAGTTCTATACAAATAAGGCGAGAGAGAACCTGTTGAGGGAGAAGAGGTGGGTGTGAACAGGACAGAAGAGAAAGGAGACTGAGAAAATAAAAGGAAAAGAAATGCTGAATGCTGTTTTAGTGTCTGAAGTTCTGCATCAGTGAGGGACTATAAGTCCTGTCAGAAGTAGCATGAACTGGAAGTCAAGTGGTATTTGCAACGAAAGGTTTGTCTTGGAGCTCTAATCATCCATCAGTTACTATAAAAAATACTGCCAGACAACTGCAGTGAATCATGAGTTTTAGGAACCCACCCCCACACCACTCATACCAAAAAGCAGGAGAGCAGCTCCATCAAAAGAGTCCTGCACATTCTGGTTTTTTGAAGGATGAGTAGGCCTGTGAGTGCAAGTGAGCTTGTGACATGAAGGCTGGAAGAGCCAATAGTCTGTCTGCCTCTGAAAATGCCAGTGGCATAGTTCTGTGAGCAGCACCTTGGTGAGAGTGAAACTGACTGCCAGCTGTGCCCTTTTGCTCCGGATCTCGTCGGCTAAGAGGTTTGTGAGAATAAGGGGAGAGGTGATTTTCCATGCCAGCTGGAACATATTTACTAAATTTGTGTAGTGGGAGGCGTTCACACAGATATATGGACAAACCTCTTGAGCTGGGTCAGTTGGGACTGCTGACTCACATGGCCTTGCTGCTTAGTCAGGTGGGGGTGGGGTTAAATACTGAAAAGAGGAAAGCTGCATGCATGTGAAAACAAACAGCAGAAACACATGCGGGTACACGAGGAGGCAAAGCCACAGGAGTTACACAGCTATACCAAGCACCCAGTGAATCCCACACCTCTCTGGTCAGACACTGAAGGATTTTTCACAGTCTCCGACCACAAAAGTACATCTTCCAAACACACCTTTGCCACAGACAAGAAGAACAAACAGGCAGACACAGCAAACAAAGGCTCTTAAGTCTTTTTGGAGGCAACCATGGCAACCAGAGGCTTGTGCCTGTTCTTTGCCCAGTCTTCTAGTGGTGTTAAGTGCCACAAATATCCTTGTAAACATATCACGTGCTTAGCATTCAATACATTTTAAGGTCAGTAGTTACACTCTATGTCAGGTATGAATAGGTCAATAATTACACTGTGTCAAAAAAATTCAAATGTTTTTTCTGTGAACTTGTGAACATTAGCCCATTTCACTTTAAAATGTGAACTTCATGTCCAAATTAAGTACTGTAGCCTGGGAGTGTGGCGTACCTTCTTTCAGAGGTAGGCCTTGAGGATCCAGAAGGTCTTACTTGGCCCTCTGCTTCACTTTTACAACCTGATACATTCTGCCGTGCTTTTTCTGACTTGAAACCAACATTTGTCACAACCAGCTCACTGTTCTGAGCCTTAGAAAACATTCCACCATCCTGATAAAGTATGTGCGTCATTTTGTGGAATCCTAAAGACAATGCATGGTCATGTGGACTTATGAGCAGCTGTTCAGATCTTCCAGATTCCTGACACATCAGATGATTTCTCAGTCTTCCTACATACTGGCATCTAACCCCATTGAAGTCCCCCCCGCAGAGGCAGCAGGAAATGTTTTTTTGTCCTCTTCTGGCTGTCTCATTTAGCAGTCATTTCCTATTTTTGATTTCACTTTGCACCAATTTTAAGAAAAAAAAGCTATAAAATTTTTAGCTGGCACAAGCCTTTATTTGTGGGCATGCTAAAAAAATGTATAACAACAACAACCATAACAATAATAATAAGGAGAGGAAGAAGAAGAAGAGGATGAGGAGCAGCAACAGTACTAAACTACTAATGAAAATTATCATTTGATTCAGATTTTCTTGTTGAATTTCAAAAATATTTAAAAATGAGTAATAACCTTAAAATAATTTGAAATACCAAAGGGAGTAGAATGTCTGCTTCTTGGTGGGACTATCCTGTGTAAATGAGCCTTTTGGCCCACTGCACTTTTTTCCTGTCTTTTGTGTTGCTCCTTTCTCCATTTCAGCTTGCTATTGCTGGTCCTCCTCCAGATCAGATCCACATCGCACACAGCTGTAACCTCCCACCCGTGTGTTTAGTCTATTGGCCAAAACTATCAAAAAAAAAAAAAAAAATTGAGTTTACTAAGGCAATGTGTTTGTGTGCCCCTAGCAACGGAGTAAGCATTAGGCCTGAGACGAACACCCAGAGTAGGCGGCAGGACCAAAGAAACAACACATACTGCTGGGACATAAGCATGTCAACATAATGCTTTTATTGTCCTAATTTCTCTAGGGGCTAAACATTCTATGGGAAATAGAGTACATGGTTAATAACAATTACTTAGAATTAGCCCCTACACTTAGGTTTGGTTGGGGAAAAAAAAAATCAAGTTCAAACTTTGCATGTTGGCTAATATCTTCATACCTTCATTTCCGACTGCTGAGTAAAATGTAGACACAACAGCATGGTGGCAAAACTTTACATTCCAAAGGAAGAATCACACTCAGCTGTTGAACATTCACCTTCCCTTCTGCAGCTCTTTTACCTGCCGTCTCTGGTTCTGCCTCATCAGGTGTGTGGCAATACATCTGAGCGGTGTGTTCGCGTGCCTGTGTGTGCGTGTGTTGGTGTGTAATGTATATATAATGTTTATTTTGAAGTGAGTGAGCGAGGACTGACTCTCTGCTATTCGGTTCAGTCTTGCTGAGGCAGTCACCTGTGATTGCAGTTGCTGTTCTTCATCTTTCATTTCACTTCCATGACAACGCCCTTGTTGTGCACAGTTATGCCCGTATTTCCTAACTTCATCCAGCGTTCAGTCTGGATGAGTGGTGGGAGCCCCCCTGCATGATTGAAACATACAATTCATGTTCTTCAATAATAAAAAAGTTCCAAAAACCCACTTTATTAGCTTACACACTTGAACTTGATGAGTTTCAAGACTATTTGTATTACAGCATGTGCCCCACAGTAAATGCTAATGCATATAAAATGACTAGACATGAAGTAATGTTAACAAAAGTAAAAGCCTTCTCTTTCATGGTCTGCTTTTGTGGTCACCAAGTAATTGTGTACTTAATTTGATACATTTTGCATTAATAGTAGATGATCAAACGTGACGTCTCTGGCACATACATTTATTGACACATTGTTTCTTCATTTGGGAAATTTCTCTTTTGTCTGTGTGTAAGGTCAAAAGCAAAAGTATCACATTTCCCAATACTGTACCACAAAAATGAAAAATTAGTTCCTCGGAGTACGCAGGAGGTTTTACAGTTACAAAGCAGTGGAAATCTATTTGGAAACCATGAGCACTTTCCCCAGGGAACTCCCGATGGTGATGACAGTGGAATCCTCATTCCTGTGTATGTCTTGCCAAGGAGCAATCTCCATAAAGCTCCTTTCACCATCCAGCAGGAACAGAGTTCAAGAAGCTAACTCGTTGGCTATTTTCCTAATTTTTTCCCACCCAGCCACAAAATTACAACGTTTCCAAGAAATACCTTGTCGGTGGTATAATACATAATTCTCATTAATTTCAAAGGAAATTCAAATTGATGTGATGAACAACGTGTCCTGTATATGTGTTTATATGAAACCGATGCCATTCAGATAAGAAAATGACAGTGCGCATCCCGAAGGCTAGTCTGAGCAGGCGTTTTACAGTAATCACAGAGCGTTCACCTTCGCAGGTGCCTCCAGATGCTTCCTACAAAACATCATAGTCACAAAACGCTCATCAAACGCAGCCAGCATTGATTCAGTAAAGCACCACAAGCATCTAATGGTCGCACAGACGAGCCCTCCGAGTCCGACCTCTGGGGAGTCGGGGGGCAAGCAGACACTGTGGCCAAATATGGGGATGGGGTATTCCTCTCCCTCCCCCTGAGCCATGCTCTCTGCAGTAACTCTGAAAACATGAAGGAGCCCAGTGTGATTACCATGACCTGGAATGCTGGATGCAGTAAACTGCAGAAGTGACTGGTTTTGGAATGCAGCCATTTTGCCAAAAAAATGTTTCATTTCCTAATTCCCAGACTTGCTGGTAGTTTTTACTGAATATTGGTGTTGCTGTTTGTATTCATGTCACAGTTGCTCTCGTAGTGGCTTTTGCCAATTTCAATACTTTTTGTTTGGTTTGGATTTTAAAAGGGGAAAAGTTAACCTTACTGTAATATAAAAGTGTGTGGCTAAAGGCCACTGAATAAGAGACCATGTGTGTATCTGTTTGCCCCTGGAAGGGAGATGATGTGATAAGGAAATATGGTGAGGAGGGAAAAGCAGTCTCGGGATTTGTATGTCTGCGAGACAGCTATGAAAGGGTCACCAGACGCCCAGATGACATCACAGTCAGTAATTACTTCCGTTGGTGTAGAGTGTCTACGGGGGCAGGGCTTGTGCTTCGTGTTCCTCTTTATAAGGGCCGTGTGTGTTCATTCACACTCAGCAAGCGCGCTCTAACACAGAGGTGAAATCAAGTGCTACAAGTGTAGACCTGCTTGAAGTTCCAGAACAACTATTCAGACCCAGGTAATAACCTATTTATTTTAGAATCGCACTCACTTTTGCTGTAGCACGTCGTTGAAATGCTTTGTTTCCAGCAAAGCTGATTCTGCTGTATATACGTATTAAAGTGTTTGTTTCGGTTTGCAGTTACAAGTTTTTGTGAAGACGTAAATTTTCAATTCTAGCTCTGAATTTGTGTGAAAAGTTAGAACTTGATAATTATAAGCTTTGACACACAGACCCCACACACACACACACACACACACACACACACACACACACACACACACACATGTCATGATTTACAGTTCCAGTAAACGTGCTTCACAGACCTTTGTATTCCTAGACCAGTTTCAACCATGTATAACCAGCGCATAAATATACTGTACTTAGAACAATGACAAGAACATTCAAATCCTTTCATTCTTCAGTGCACAGACTTATTTGAATTGCAAATACAAATGCATTTATTTTGTACATGACCATGTCTGTTTATCACCATACTTATTTATGTGTGTGTAAAGATTTTTATGCTTTATAATGCAGGAAAAGGATGGTGGTGATGAGAACTGAATGCTTTCCAGTATCATCAGAGTGAAACTGATATAATTGCTACTTTCCAACATGTCCAACACAAGTTATCAGGTTCCTCATATCTCTTCTTATTTTGTCTCTCAGGATGCAGTGTGTCTACATTTGGCTGAGTTTCCAACTGCTGGCTACAGGTCTCTGTAGCGTCCTGCAGGACAAACAGGTGGATTTTGGAATGCGCGTCTTCTCTGAAGTGTCTCGTTCTTCTCCCTACCAAAACCTGGCATTCTCTCCTTACGGGGTGACTTCAGTGATGGGCCTGGTGCAGCTGGGTGCCAGTGGAACCACTCTGCACACACTGACTTCCAGCATGGGCTTCTCCATACAAGGTAGGCAACAGACCCTGGCTGACTCTCAGGTACATGCGATTGGATTTGAGTTATCACAGAACATTAATATAGGTGATGAAATGGGATAGTGATCTGACTACACAAGGGTTGTCTGTGTCTACCCAGAGCGCGGGATACCTAGACAGCTGCGTTTTCAACAGAGGGATCTGTCCATGGAGCAGTCTCTACAGATGGTTCAGGGAGTGATGGTAGAGAGGAAACTGAGGCTGGAAAAGGGTTTTCGCCGGGGTCTGAGCAAGACCTTTCAGAGCACTCCCCACCAAATGGACTTCTCTAACCCAGACACAGCCCTGAAGGTCATCAACGCTTGGGTGTCAGACAACACTGATGGTGAGACTCTGTATATGCATTCATAAATATAAAAGTACATGCATACAACACACACAGACACACACAGACACCCAATACCATAAAGGTACGGCTTAGCCAGTGCCTGCACACATGACATCACCCACAGTTCTGTGTGAATGTGGTTTCAGTTCTGGCTTGTTACTGTGAAAACATTAAATTATTATGTCATTGTAACAATGGTATTTCTTTTTTCTTTAGGTATGATCCCTAATTTCCTCTCATCTGATGCTCTGACTGAGCAGACCAGGCTCGTGCTACTAAATGCCATCCACTTCCGAGGTTTATGGAAGATGCCCTTTGACCCTTTGCTTACCCAGGAAAGAATTTTCCACTGTGCCAATGGAAGTTCTGTGCCTGTACCAATGATGAGACTCACTCAGAAATTTAACTATGGTGAGCATGTGAAAATAGCAACAACAGAAATGTACACAAATGTTTGAAAGAAATCAAAAAGCAATAAATGTGACTACAGCGATATATGTGACTTTTTACACTTAGGTGACTTCATCACTGAAGATGGTGTGGAGTATGATGTCATTGAGCTTCCATACCAAGGGGATTCTCTGAGCATGCTCCTGGTGTCTCCCTTCGAGAGGGATGTTCCGCTGTCCGCAATTACAAAGCATCTTGGAGCACAAAGGCTGCAGCAGTGGAAGAGTGAGATGAGGAAAGTGAAGCGGCAGCTTGCTCTGCCAAGGTAAGGCTTCCAGGCAGGACAAGTCTGGCTACCAAGCACCTCATGGGACATTTCCTCTGTCTGCAGTGCCATGTAAAAATCTGGATTTCTACAATTTCTTCCACAGGCACTTAATAATATTTAATATTTACAATATATGTAAATGTTAAAAAGTGTAAAAACAACACATTTTTGAGTACAGTATAAATCCCAATGAATCAGTATGTCATATACCAATTACAACAGGAAAACTTAGCTGACTAATGCACAGTAACCCACTGTGAGGGCGCATCCAGGCCACCCAAGTGCCATTTCTTCAAAAACTGCATGTTCCATCACAGGTTCACCATAGACACCCAGCTGGACCTTAAGGCTGCCCTGTTTAGACTTGGCCTAGGGGAGATCTTCAGCCCCCACAAAGCTGACTTCTCTCGGATCACCAGTGAGTTCTCAGTGCATGTAGTCCACAATTATTTACACTTTACCTTAAAGGCAAGCAGAGTGAAACCACTATGTATATATTGCTCACCATGATAACTGTAACACTATCCTTTACTTCCTCAGGTGAGGAGAAGCTGTCAGTGTCACAGGTGTTGCAGAGAGTGAAGATTGAGGTGAATGAAGAAGGAACCAAGGGTTCTGCTGCCACAGGTATTAACATACCTCATCACCTCCACAGGCACACAGACCATAATAAACCACATTTTTTAAATGGGGCATTTTTTTCTTGCCCATCAGGAATACATATCCCTAGCCCCATATTTGAAAAACACTATGACCATGCCTACCTCTACATGGCTTTTATCTCCGCCACTAAACACAACTTCACCTTCCTACACTGAACCAAACGTTCAGCCTGTCTGTATGTATTTCACCAGCAACATCCTTTTACAGGACTGTTATCTACAATTTTTAACAAATACACTGATGAAAAAATGCATAAATGGCACATTTTTATGTATAAATTATACAAAGTGCAACCATCAATATAGCAAGGACATTGTTTTCATTCATCCTTTTGCCTATAGGGGCAATTATCTACTCACGCATGGCTATTGAAGAAATCACCCTCAACCGACCTTTCCTCTTCCTGATTGAACACAAGCCCACAGGTCAGTACTTTTTGTCTTTGCTATCTATCCATTGCATTTAGCCTGTATGCCTGAAGTAATTTTTCCTCCAGCTAAACAATGCTGCATGCTACAATCATATGTTAGTCTCTTCTTCTAATGTAAGGTGGCACAGTGGCATGGTGGTTAGCACTGTTGCCTCACCACCTCCAGGCCTCAGTTTCAATTCCTTGTTTGTGTGTGTTTGTGTGTGTGTGTGTGTGTGTGGAATTTGCATTTTCTCCCTGTGCTTCCTGGGTTTTCTCCAGGTTCTCTGGTTTCCTCCCAAAGACAAGTAGGTTAGGTTGATTGGTGTCTCCACATTGCCTGTAGTGTGTGTGTGTGTGTGTGTGTGTGTGTGTGTGCATGTGCCCTGTGATGGGTTGATGTCCCCTGCCCTGCGCCCTATGTGTCCTGGGTTGGGCTCCAGGCTTCCCTGCAACCCTTAACAGGATAAGTGGTTTAGAAGATGAGTGACTGTTTCTAATATATATTCTTTTTGTGTCTCATATAGGTGCTCTGCTGTTTATGGGTCAAGTGAACCAGCCTGACAAGCACTGATATTACCTAGGAGTTAAAACTGAATTTGATGTAAGACATTCCACTGCCATGCTTCCCAGCCAGCTACCTTCTGACTTTGACGGATAATGTATTTAAGCAAATTTGTGGCTTTTGGACAGTAAGGGCTTTCCCAGCCTATGATATTTCAGTGGCTTTGTTGCTGCTTTTAATGCACTGGATTTTTATATAAGAACTCTGCTTATATGTTTTTACAAAGATTTCAATTTATAATGCAAATATAGACTCTCAGAAAAATACTCTCAGAAATAATTCTAACTTTTAAATGAAAAGGTAAAATTAACAAACCACTACTGAACAGTTCATAAGATGACTAGTTAAAATTAATGAGACCCTATGCTAATTTGGAAATAAGAAAAAAATATATGTCCCAAAGGAATCACATAGTCATGAGCATATGTTTACATCTATATGTCTATATATGTATATAATATTAAATTAAAATATTTAGTTTACATTTTATGTTTGCATTCAATGATAAAGAAAGCATTGAAATTTATATTAAAAGTATATTTGGGAACGAATGCAGTTTCTACGTTTTTGGAGTAGGCAAGATGACAGGATGTGACAATGCATTCAAAAAGAACAAGACCTTACAATAAAATTCAGAAAGGCAGATTGAAAGTCAATAAAACACACAAATGACTGATTTAGTGCTACAAAACATGTCAGTATTTTATTACTTTTTTTACAGTTACAGTGAATTCAACATTAATTGCCACGTTTTATGTGTAGGGTAAAGTACGTTTTGTTTTTAAAATTGTTGATTGTATGTTTATTTTCATACAGTGCTGTTTTCAAAAAATGTTTTTTTCAGAAGTTGTATATTTTTAATATGTATATTTATTTAAGATTGGAAATAAAATAATTGTGCACATTGGCTCTACTGCGAGTGTTCTTGCATACTTTGGGAATTCAGTGGGATATGGGATTACATCGGGCAACGCTTTTATATATGAAAATACAATACTGACCTCTTGTGTTATGATAACGCACTGCAAACCAATAATGAGAATAGTCCCGGCGACACTACTGCAAAAAACTCTAGTATTGTCTCAGACTTACATGGTTTCTGGTGGTATGCCAGTTATCACAAGATGATAAAGTGATTTTTTAAGATAAACGCAGTACTGTTTTACTATTTAACTTATAACATTTTCACAAAACTAATTTTGTGACTTGAGTGGTATGTAGAATCCACGTCACTGTCCGGTGGCCTTCACAGTTTTTATGAAGGATTAATCGAATTCGACCAATTATACGGGTACTCAGTTGTTTTGATCACTTGTCAGAAGTCTTTTTAGAGCTGAAAATATTTTATAGACGCTAATAATACAAAAATATTAACATTCACTCGGAAAGAGCATTTCGTCACTTTCGATTAAAGAACTAATACAAGTCGGTTACCAAAATCTATATAAACTCAGGTATTTAAAGTAATTCTTTCTTTAAGTATTTTTTTGTTTTAATTCATTTAAATTTATTTATTTTGAAATACATATAGCCTACAGGAAGGTATTTCCAGCTGTAACTGGTTTCTATGGCAGCCACCCCCACTTCTAATGGTCCTGTAAACAAAATGAGTAAGCAGCATTGTCATAGCAACATCGGGAGCTAAGATGTCCAATGCTGGGCGTTGTTTTAAATTCAGGTTTAAAAAAACTCAGATCAGAAGACTATAGTTTTCTACAATTTAGAAAATAAGTTATAATTATTCCCTTTGAAAATAGCTGAAATCAAATATAAAAATTTACGTTTAGTAATCGTAACACTCGTAAGTCCTAAAAGGCGTCGTCATATTTTACGCAGGATTAACGCAATATCCAATCGAAAATCGAATATTGATGGAACAAAGTTCATACTAAGAAATACGCGGCTGATTTATATTTAAAATGAAAATGAAAGAGTTATGTTCAAATTAATATTACATTTTATTGGTTAACTTTTCAAATCACAAAAGCAGGAGACTACACATTTAAGTCTGCGCTGCCTCGTTTGCAAGCAAATGCTGTGTGAAAATGTACATGTATAAATGAGCACGTTGCAAACGTATTTTATATAATTTTAAAATAAAAAGAAAGCAGGTTGAATTAAGTTATACTATTTCACCAACTGTGTAATTTACAGAGAGTGAACAAAACAACAGAGAATGATAAAATATGTTAATACGAAAAATAATATGCAGGGACAACCTTTGCCTTTAGAACACCTTCAGTCCACATTGAATTAGTGTTATATGGTACTAATCTGTGTATAGTATAATATGCCAGCATTTCTCCATAGGAAAAACTTCCATAAATGTTCATTTGCGTTTAACGTTTAAATCTGTTGACTGGGGAAGAAATTTAAGGCAAACTTTGAAATTTGTGAAGGTGTACATGGGGGCATTAACACCTTGTAATATGGAAACATCATAAGGGTGTTTCTGCCATAGGGTACACTTGATTCTGTAGAACAGCATCATTTTCTGTGGCTCTCATACAACCACAAGATGGCTGCCCATGTAACAAGGGTGACCTTACCCAGATTGAAAGTCCTCACATCCTGCTCAAAGTTACCAGGCAGGATAATTAGTCTGGTGAGCTAAAGACCCAAGTCCTTCAGTTGAGGGACTAAACAGACTCTTGTCCTGAGACCTCTGACTACCAGGGATTTCTATCATAGGGGTTCACACCCATACTATTACAGAATGTTCTACAATACAGAACACTGGAAACAGATAATGAGGACTGAAGACAACCACTAGCTTTTTCCAAATGTAAACCCATCAGGATGCAAATGATAAGGTGAACAATGACTCATGCGGCCATATGTTTTTTGCTCTGTTCAGCAAGTCAGCTTTTGTGTTTCTGACACCGGGTTTAGTGTGATAGCCATAGACACAAGTAGTTTCCAAGTGGCAGATCCAACATTAATTCCAGCCTCATGATGCTCATGATGCCTGCAGCATATAGTTTCTACTGAAGTGGATCACAATGGTACTGATTTCTGCTGGTTTTTGTTTTTTTTTTTTGCCAATGCAGTTTGCTGAGATCATTCCCATTCACACATTAAACATTTTTGCTATTTTTATGACTGGTGTGCCAGTAATTCCAGCATAAGTGTTTAACCTCTAGCACTCTTTTTGTTGTCTCACGTTGTTTTGAAAATTCACGTCACACTAATTTGCAGATGTCTGACTCATTCTGTTAATTAGCAATCAGCCTAATATGACTCACCTCTGCAGCTGCAGTTGCTGCTGTGACTTGGCTACTTCAAAGTTAAATTCTGGGGTGGTAGGGAGGTTGCTGGTTTAGCAAGGTAAATATAATGCATTGCCATAGTAATTTATGCTGTATACTTAACTCGCTCCAAGCAACATACTTATGTTAAATATGTATGATAGTACCAAAAAAACTCTAGAGATAAGCTCCCAAAAGCTGTGGTAAGACCATTGTACTCACTCAACACTTTGTGTTAGTCAGGTAAATAAAGCATCACTTAGTTTACAAATTACACATTGTGTTCTAGAGCCCAGCTCTCCCTAATGAGTTTATACAGTACCTATAAATTTTGTTTAAGCCACTTTTCACCTTTAGTGTGTGGTGTTTTTTTAGAAGTAAAATTATGTCACAGCAAAGAGCGGCTATTGCACTGTTTTTGTTGTAAAAGTTAATCACGTTATTTTCAAAACGTTGTTACATTAAGTCAGATTACAACATTTGGTATTTGTCCCCATGATCTAAAAATGGCTTCAAGAATATGTAAAACCCCCACTGATACCAACCGATGAATCCTTCTGCACCTCACAACAGTCATAAGATTACCAATAAATTGTTTTATTCAGGTTTTGTCGAGCGTTTAACATGTATCATTTTGAGGTATTGTTGTTCATAGCTATTTCGATTACTGAGCGATTTATTCAGACCCTGTCGGGTTTGCCTGCCCATTATTCATGTTTCTCGATCCGATCCTTCACTGCCCTCAATGCCTTTTTGTTGCGCTCGTAACTGTTGTCAATGACTGCCCTTTCTGGATAACCGACTAATCACCAGTTTGTTTCATTTCGATTTTGTGGACGCAGACTTTGTACCTTTGATTTCGGAAAATAAAGACAAAGTCGCAGAGCGACTATTTTGGATTCACGTGTTCTGTCGTTACAGAATCCAATTTCACTCCGTAAAACAGAGAACTTACATTTTCTATGAAGCTGCCATCTTCACCGTGTACAAAATTTAGTTTGGCAGTTTAAAAATACGGCAATGAAGCACTTACATATTTACGTAACTCTTAATGACGTAATACTGCGTATCTCAAAGGCAGGGTATAAATATGGGGTCTGCACCTTGTCCAGGGGATACTTTGCCTTGTGCCCCAGGCAGCCCACTGTACCTAGGATAGACTCCAGGCCACCCACAATGCTGAAAACAGACGTAGTTCTATGATTGATGCATGAATTAATGTAAATGTATTTAGGTTAGTATTTGACTAACGAGAAAGTAGTTAATATTTTTAGAGCATTTTGAAACTTCGACCTAAATGTCGGAATGTTAAAACTTGGTTCTATAACATAATGGTTACCATTGTCAGATATTATGTATGCAATTTTTTTTTCCAATGTGCAAAGGGCAGCCTGTAAAACTGTGATATTTTACCTATGCCTAGTTTTGGCTGTTACTTTGAAACACCGTAGCTCAGTGTGACTGCAGTACACTGCCTCGCCTCTTTACATGTGTTGCGTATTTGCACTGTTGTGTCACTTCAGTCTAAACAGAGAGAAATATAAGGGAAAGCCAAGTGTAACACTAGGCTCTTAAATATGTGGATAATGTGCAGTTTACCCTACTGTTGAGACTGAGTCCATATGTTTAGACTGCTGAGAAACAGATTTGCATATTTAATACATTTTCCTACTACCAACCACAAAACATTTTTCAGTTATTACACCTGAAATTTTTTCTTTCACATTTGTCAGGTCAAACAACTGACAAAAGGCCATTTTGTATTAATTTTGTTGCTCTCTTATGTTCTGTAACAGTTGTCTTGACAGTTGACATGCAGACAACAATTTTTTCTCACATCTAACTTTGTCACAGTCGTGACTAAAATGCGTGAGCGCCTTTATTACACCCTAACGCACTAGCTGGTGGTTTATGCTCCAGGCCTATAAAGCACTCAAACAAAAGCATCTGACGAGAAAAGGAAAAAAAGTGTCAAAAAACCAGCCTGTCTACCCTGGAGCTGTGGGAGAGGCAGGAGTAGCCTTGTGAGAACAGATGCGTGTATGAGTCAGAACATCGACACTGTAATCACAACGTGAATAACGTGCGTGACGTGGTGCTGCTCTGTGCTGCAGCAAAATCAGAACACAAAAGACAAAACGGTTTCCCTCTGCCTTCAAACGCTTTTAACTATTCTGTCCTTTATCCAGAAAGCTATTTCTGCAGGACCTGACCTCTTTTTCTCACTTACAGAATGGGCTTCTGAGTTTAGGTCAGGATCACAGTCAGAGCTAAGAAAACAAATGTATGCATAAGAACAGAGGTGAGATGGGTATATTGTGGGTTTGTATATGACAGACATATGTAAATATTTGCAGTCATACACTTTTATATGTATATGTTTTATAAGTACTTGGGCTTTCTATTTTGGGCACAATTAATTGGCATGGTGTGTGTGTGTGTGTGTGTGTGTGTGTGTGTGTGTGTGTGACTGTAGGAATCCAGCCAAAACATGGTATGAACTCTTCTTTAATGAAAGTCACCTTAACTTTAACGAAAGGCATCCTCTGCAGTTCTCACAGCTAGTCAGAGCCATTAGTGTATCCAACAGTCTGTCTATGAACCAATCAGAGAGTAGCTCTTCATTTGTCTGTAACTATATTTAGAAAAACAAATGTAGGTAGAATCATTATAACTGCACAATAGGGATCTGAGCCATGGGTAATACAGTGGTTAAGGACAGGATTTGTCTCTTGCTGTCATATTTTAAATTACTTTGGAGAAAACTATCAGACAAGCAACTTTAAAAATAACTTATGAAAAGGGTGAATTTAAGAGCATTAAGTGACTATGAAACTATATTTGCAGAATTTATTCAGCCATTGATGTGGTTTCAGTGTCTGAGGTTAACATCAGTCAAAACACAAAATTATAAACATTAATGTTTTAGCAAAAATTAGGCAAAGAGAACTCACCACACCATAGCGGGTATTAGGGGCCAGCAGAGGGCACTGTAGGTGTCTCACGTTTGTTTCATGCATGCCGCTGGTGTGCGTTAGTGTGGTCCTAGCGCAGTGGTCACTGAGGAAGGACAGAATAGAGGTAATACTATTTTTTGGTTTCAAGCAAGTACGAGAATCTCAACTGACCACCAAAAACCAGAACCAAAGGAGGGCTTTAAATGTCCTAATGACAATATACAGTAAATATTAATTCATTAGTTAGTCCTAGGTTGAAATTTGTGGTAAACTGATTATGAGCTCTATGACTTTCATATTAAAGCAATTTGGATAAGAGACCCATTGATAACATGCTGATAAACATTTGTTAACTATTTGCAAAGACCATGTATTTCTGCTCAATATTTTGAAACAATTTTAGCTTCCTGCTTTCATGTTGATGCATTCCCCTTTGTGTGCGCGTGTGTGTGTGCGCCCACATGCATATACGTGAAATTCCACACAGATGCTACAATCTATATTTTAGACCAACAGGCTCATTACCCTAAGGTTATCCATGACTCAGTGATACATTGGGGTAATCTGGCAGTGCGTGTCACTCACAGCAAATTTATATGGGTAGAACATCAGGCTGGGATGCAGAAGTCTTCCAGTTTGAATCCCAGCCCAGCCACCTGGTGTGTCCTTGAGCAAGACACCCTGCACTAGCTCATTGTAGTAGATATTGTAAGATATTGATAGAAATGTTGTAAGTTGCTTTGGATAAAAGCGTCTGCTAAATGAGTAATAAAAAAATATTGTTCTACACCAATGAGCCATAACATTATGACCACTGACAGGTGAAGTGAATAACATGAATTATCTTGTTACAGCGGCAGCTGGAAGTAGGTGGGATATATTACAAAGAAAGTGAACATTTTGTCCCTGAAGCTGATGTGTTGGAAGCAGAAGAAATGGGCATGCATAAGGATTAGAGGACGTTTCACAAGGGCCAAATTGTGATGGCTAGACAACTGGGTCAGAGCAACTCCAAAACTGCAGCTCCTGTGGGATGTTTTGTGGTCTGAAGTGGTCAGGTCCTACTAAAAGTGGTCCAAGGTGACAACCAGTGAAAAGGTGACAGAGTCATGGGTAGCCAAGGCCCATTGATGTACGTGGGGAGTGAAGACTGACCCGTGCAGTCCGATCCAATAGAAGAGCTACTGTAGGTCAGATTGCTGAAAACATTAATGGTGGTTCCAACAGAAAAATGTCAGGA
>JABJVR010015741.1:0-41789 GCA_025773905.1 Chitala chitala | reverse complement strand
AAAACTATAAAAAAGAAAAGAGGAGTGAGAGCTGCTGTAACCGGCTGCTGCTCATGCGGCGCCATCTTGAAAGTTTAAGTTTAAGTTTATATACTCTGTATCCCTCCTCTGCATGTGTCCAAACCATCTACGTCTCCCCTCTCTCACTTTGTCTCCAAACCGTCCTACCTGTGCTGTCCCCCTAATATGCTCCTTTTTAATCCTGTCCAATCTCGTCACTCCCAATGAAAACCTCAGCATCTTCAACTCTGTTACCTCCAACTCTGCATCCTGTCTTTTTGTTAGTGTCACCGCTCATACATATAATAGAAACACTCTTTGTTCTATTGGTGTACAATTCTCTCACCATTCAACGCATTCAGATTCATGTTGGCTGAGTGACATCCTGTGGAAGAACAAAGAATGTGACCCACAGCTGCAGCCCCGAGGGCAGTGAGCCGGCATCAGGAGCAGGCTGAGTGTTCACACACACCATGTGCCTAGCCTAGCATCATGCTAGCCAACATCCAGCCTTTGGAAAACAAACCTGATGATCTCACGGCCAGGTTCCAGAAAGACGTTCAGGACTGTGATCTCTTTTGTTGTTTCTTTGAGACATGGCTGACCCCAGCATTGCCTGACCACACCATCCACCCTACTGAGTTCTTCTCGGTTCATCGCATGGACAGAACAACAGAATCAAGGAAGACAAGGGGAGGCAGCATGTGTCCAACGGTAAACAGCAGCTGCTACGACAGCATGAGCATTGTACCTCTTACACACTCCTGCACACCCAACTTGGAGCTTTTAAACATAAAATATCACCCTTTCTACCTTCCTCTGGAATTTACATTGGTCATAGTCAGCACCATTTAAATTTCACCTCAGGTGGACACAGACACTGCCTTATGTGAACTTTTTGAGGCTCTTACTGAGCACATGACACAACACCAGGACACTGCGGTCATTGTGGCAGGGCATTTCAAGAGGACATAGCACTAAACTTTCATCAACACATCACCTGCCCCACCAGGGGCGAAATAATATCAGACCGCTGTTATACTTTGTTTAAAGATGGCTAAAAGGCACAGTCTTGTCCACCATTTGGGAAATCTGACCATGCTGCTATCTTCCTCATGCCTGAATATAAACAATGAATAAAACAGGATCATTAATTGATTCCATTATCATTCCTGTCCCCAACCTGCCTGCTTCAATGACTATCACCCTGTAGCCCTGATCTCATGTGTGATTAAGTGCTTTGAAAGGCTGTTCAGACTTCATCATCTCCTCACTACCCGACACACTGGACCCACTACAGTTCACATACTGTCCAAACATATCAACAGACAACACCATCACACATCTCCTCCACACAGCACTAAGCCACCTGGACAGCAAGAAGAGAAGATATGTTAAAATGCTGTTTGTTGACTACAGTTCATTTAACATGATTATCTTCTTCACACTCACCAACAAGATGGAGGACCTGGAATTTAGTCCATCCCTCTGTCAGTGGATCGCCAACTTCTTGACTGACAGACCACAAGCAGTATGGATGGGCGGACATGTCTCACCTTCCCTCACCCTCAGCACTGGAGCCCACCCCCCAGGGTTGTTGTCCTGAGCCTTCTGCTGTACTCATTGTATACTTATGACTGCGTGGACATTTCCATATCTAACTCCATCCTTAAGTTTTCTCACAACACTGTTGTGGTGGGCCTCATCTCCGATAACAATGAGAAGGACTACCTAAAGGAGATTATACGCCTGGAAGACTGGTGCCAGGAGATCAACGTCCTCCTGAATGTAAGCAAGACAAAAGAGTTGATAATGGACTTAAACACAAAGCAAGAGAGGAGCTACACCTTATCATGAACAGGACCCTGGCAGCAGAGAGAGTGGACAGCTCCCAGTACATTGGTTTTCACATCACATAGGACCTGTCATGGTCCTGTTACTTCAGCACCTTGGTGAAGAAGGCCCGTCAATGTCTTCACCACCTCAGATGAAAACTTTAGACTACCCTCCAAAGTGCTTAGAACCTTCTACACAAGCACCATAGAGAGCACCCTGATGGGAAACATCACAGCCTGGTTCAGGAATGGCACATTGCAAGACAGACGAGCGCTACATAGAATGGTGCAAACAGCTGAAAGCATCATCTGTACTGAGGTCCCTAAGCTCCCTGACCTGCTCTCTATCTACAGGAAGCAGTGCTGGAGCAAGGCCTGGAAGATAGTGAAGCACCTCAGTCGATTTCAAATGCTACACATTACACACTACACTATATTTTTCTAATTTTTATACTTTATCAATTTTATACTCTTACATCATAGACTTTTTTTTGTAAATTTTATTTAAATTCTGACATTTCTATTTTTTTATGAATACCGAACAATATGAAATTTTAAACAAGTATTCAACTAATTTCCATTTTGTTCTCAATGTTTGTTGGGTTTAGAACTTAAATATAATTAGATATACCTGTGTAGCTAAGTTCTATAGAAACTTCAGAACATCTTTCAGCTCTCTGTTTATGACAGTAAATTACATTTGAATGTCATGTGTTTTAAAACCAGTGACCTTATTAAAGTGTTTTGGTCCTCTTATGTGTTGGGTAGCGTACCAAAACCTTGTCCAATGTTTTGTGCTTCCAAGTTCCTCTTGAGTAAAACATGACATTTAAAGCTTTTAACTGGGATTTTAATATTATCAGAACCAGGAGATCAGTAGCAGCATTTACCACCACGTTTCACTACTCTAAAGACGTAACTGACAGAAAGAAACAAAGAAACAAAAAAAGATACTTTATTCATCACCAAGAGAGGTTACAACTAGTAGTGGGTTACAGCTAAGCACAATACAACTGAACACAAACAGCAAAAAACTATAATAAAAAAATTTGAACTGGAATGAAGAAAGAAAAATGACAGAAAATATAAAGGAGTCTGGATATAATGTAAGAATATTACAATATACAGTATACTGTGCTACACTGTACATTAATGCCAATCTGACAGAGTACAGTCATAGTACAGGAAGGTGCGTTTGTATGTTAGCCAATAGTGTGCAAAACATGGTTACACATGTATGTATATTGTCACAATAGGAAGTCACTCTCCCGACTTAGAGACACATAGTCATTATACAATGCGACTGCTGTTGGCAAAAAAGACTTCCTGTAGTGTCCAGTGTTATAGCAGAGCTGAAGTAGTATCTGACTAAACGTACTTGGCTGCCAGACCAGCAGGTTGTGGAGGGGATGTGAGGTGTTCTCCATTATGCTCAACAGTTTACGCAGCATCCTCCCCTCCACAATCGGCTCCAGAGGCTCCAAAGTTTGTTCTGTTTGCTGGCTTCACTGGCTCTGATGCTGCTGCCCCAGCAGACAACAGCAAAGAAAATTGCACTGGCCACAGCACACTGATAAAAGATCTGCAATATCTTGCTGCACACATTGCCGGACCTGAGTTTCCTCAGGAGTAGAGTCTGCTCTGTTCCTTCCTGTAGACGGCCTCTGTGTTGCATTTCCAGTCCAGTGTGTTGTCAAGGTGAACTCCAAGGTACCTTATAGCTCTCCACCTTGTTCACATTCAGAAGCAGGTGGTTGTTCCCACAGAACTCCACAAAGTGGTCCACCAAGCCTCTGTACTGTCTGGTGTCTTGTCACCACCACTGACACACCCCATAACTGCAGTCATCTGAAAATATCTGCAGATGACAGGACTCTGAGTTGTACTAAAAGATGTACAGGGTGAGAAGACAATCCCCTGCAGTGCCCCTGTACCGTTCACCACCTGCTCAGACATACATCCCTGCAGTCTTGCTGTCAGGTTATTGGTGATCCAGGTGATTGCTGAGGAGTCTGCCTGCATCTTCTGCAGCTTCTTCCCAGCAGCACAGGCTGGATGGTGTTACAGGCACTGGAGAACTCAAACAACATAATTCTCACAGTGCTGCCTGCCTTGTACGGTTGAGAGACAGAGCTGAAGAAGATAGATGATGGCATTGTTGACTTTAACCTGGAGGAGACAGGTGAACTGCAGTGGGTCTTGAGAGGTCTCTTCACCTGTTTCACCTCTCTAAAATTGAGCAACAATTTCACTGACAAATTGCATATATACTGTATATACTATGTAAGTGCAGAGAACAAATTTCTTTGTACTCAATGAAAATAAATTCTACTTAGTATGCAGGGCACTTAGTACTGCTGTATTTCAATTAATGAATTTGATAACAGGTAAGAAGGCCTGACCACCAGCACTTCTGAACTGATTAACTTCTCAAGTGCTCACCATTGGTCTTTTCTGTACCCATTAAATTATAAGGTATGTCTACAAAGTCTAAATCAAAGCAGTTTTATTTAAATAATTTACATTCATTATTTATGCTGCTCTGAATAGTTAAGGCATCAAAGCTGACAAATGTTAGGTTGTGGAATAACTCAAGTGCGCCACACTGATGCAGGTGTGTGTGTGTGTGTGTGTGTGTGTGTGTGTGTGTGTGTGTGTGTAAGTAAAACAACTATAACAAAAGACTCATACTAAACAGTTATGATGGACTTTGGGAATGGACCCAGTTGAGCCACAAACACAAACAAACAGGGATCCAGCCCAGACATTTCAGCAAAAAAGAAGCAGACCCTTTCCTTGGATGAGATATTCTCCTGCAATTAGATGGAGGAGGCAGATTAGGTTTTCCACATATGAACTCATGACAGGGATGGTGACATTGAAAGTCCTATAAGAGGTCCTACTGCAAACTCCAGTAGTTAACTCAAATTTAACTACAGAAACTGATTAAATACTCCAGTATTTAACTCAAATTAACCTCCAATTTAACTACAGAAACTGATTTTTATTTGATTAAACACCAGGTCCTTCCAGAACATGAAAATTCCCCTTCTTTAACCAATTCCAGTGTATATTCTTACTAGCACAAACTTAAGTGTATGCTTTTGAATTTCAGAAAGGTTAATTTGAAGGTCAATCTGAACATCTTTGGTTTGGTTTTATATGAATTAAATAAGTGTGTCATTCTCCTGTTTATTGATTTATTTAGCATGTGAAGGTCAATATGAGGGAGTTAAGACTCCATTGAGAGCTCTTTTCTGCAGCTCTATATTCATTCTTTGGTTACGAGATGTGACAGTGCTTTGAACATGTCACAGAGAACAAAGTACAGTAGCATTTTTTTCTCCAGGCACTGCAAGAGACTGAATTTGCCCTCCGAGAGCAGCATCCCTCTTCTGTGACTTCCTCAGGGATCAGAAGCTTTTTCTGGATTTTCAGTCTTCCGCACATTGAAGTACTCCATGGTCCAGTGTTATTCAAATAAAAAAGGCCAGGTGCTGACTACATGGCAGCTAATGTACAATCTTTAAAAAAGAAAAAAATGGATGATTCTGAAATTGCTTAAACTAAAACTGAAAGCATTTCATTTATTAATTTTTTTTGTTGAGTAACCAAGTGCTACAGAAAGGTCTATGGGGAAACCAGGTCTATACGGTGTAATGAAAAAAAAGAAAAAAAAAAAACAGCAGAAAAGGCAAAGGCAATGTTCACATTTATGTAAACCACAAGCCTTACATTCTCTTAGTTCCAAAGCAGCTCAACATAAGCCATCTGAGCCTAGTGACCCATTCTTCTCTCAATATGTCCTTGGACATGCTAAATTACACAGAGGAACATACATATGTGCGCAACACACAAATTATCTTTGCAGCATCATTCTAGTCATTGGATGGCAGTAGCAATGATAAAAGGTTACTGCTCGAAAATGAGGGGGAAAACACTTCCAAACATTTAAATGAACGAAAAATTATCTGACAAATAAATTATTCTACATGGGGAACAAAAGTGCACATCATATCAAACAAAGCCCCATAAATGAGTGAGTAATGCACAGAAATCCAACATAGGTGCTGCACTCCAGTTTCATCAGCAGTGCTGCCCATGCTTTTGCTCGTCTCTCAGGTTCAGCGGTGGAGACCCGGGCCCAGGTTCAAACCCCACCCAGTTGCGGGCTCACTTGTTGTAGAACTGGGAGGAGACCCAAGCCAAGCCCCACTTGAGGTTGGTAAGCATGAACTTGAGGGCCTTGGTCCACTGCTCCTCCGAGTTGAACTGCGTCTTAATGGAGTAGGATCCTCCGCTGCCACCCGTGTCCTCGATCTTCCCCTTCTCCACATCCATCCTGGGACACGCGTGTAAAGGGGTGAGACTGATACTTTCTCCAATTAGCAAACAGCTTCTCTCAGCAGTTTTATTTACTTCATAATCTGCTCGAGGATGCTGTTTCCATGAAACTTATGAAATTTCACAAAATCATCTGTCTGCCTTTACCATAGAAGCCTTTTCTAAATTAAATCACTGTTAACGTTATACTCACATTAAATTTTTTGCTGGTATTTATGAACATTACTAGAGCAAATTTAACATGAAATATTAATTAACTTTAGCATTTGACGTAAACACAGTATACAATAGTATTAATATTTTTAATTAACAGCTTGTATTCAAACTCTGGATGTCAGTAGAATTTTTATAGAGTATTTTACATTTAGGATTTAATTCAGTACCAGACCTCATAAATTACTTTCACTTGCTGCATTCCTGTAACAAATTTAGCTGTCACAGTGAAAATTAATATGCAAATGACTAAAGTGTAACGGACTTTGAATTAATTCATAAAGAGATGAGATGAAATAGGATTTGCATATTGAGGTTGAGAGTGTGGATGAGAAGCAGCATGAGGTCCACCTGTCCTCACCTGTACGGCAGACAGAACCCTGTCTCTCCCTTCTCAACCTCCTCCTTGAACTGCTGCACACAGTCTAGGAAGGCTACCATTGCGTGGTCAAACTTGTTGTCCCAAAAGAACCGCAGACCTCCAGAGCAGTACAGTGGCAGCTCCTTCTCAGACACACGCACGCGCGCGCACACACACACACGCACGCACGCACGCACGCACACACACACACACACACACACGGTGTCACTTTCATTTGCTTGTGATCAATGGCCGACACGTTAAAAATTCATTATGCACAATAGATGACTGATCTTCTGTGTAATGTCTCACCTTGGATTTGTCTGTCAGTGACTCCAGATAAGAGTGATTTCCATATGGAACCAAGCGGTACCTGCATAGGTTAGCGATATTAATACTTCAATCATCATAGTGTAATTTTATTCACATGAAAATCATACACTATGAAGTAACTATACAGATTATTATGTATGCAAAAATATCAAAGGGTATGGCACATTTCTTAAACATAACCACCACCATTAATAACAAAAATGTACTTCATTTTTTACAGTTCTGTTCAAACTAATGTGTACATGATCTGGACTTGTCAAAATAAATAACCTTTTGGTCATGAGCTCATTGTCACTGGAGTGCATGTGTGTCAGGCTTACCTCTGGCAGCCCAAGTCATCGGTGGCTGTGTGTGTGCATGTGTGCGTGCATGCAAGTTCACCACTGGAAGCGCAGCCCCATCTTGTTGGTCACTGTCTGTCTGTCTGTGTGTGCGTGTGTGTGTGTGTGCGCGTGTTCACACCTCTGGAAACGCAGCACCAACTTGTTAGCCAGAGCGTGCAGCAGCAGCACTGTCTGTCTGTGTGTGTATGTGCGTGTGCGTGTGCGCGCATGCTTGTGTGCGCTCACCTCTGGAAGCGGAGCCCCATCTTGTTAGCCAGCGCATGCAGCAGCAGCACTGTCTGCCCCCAGGCAGCGTTGATCTCGTTCCACTCCACCGGCACGCTGGGCAGGCGGCCCAGCCGGAAGTTGTTGATGGTCCCAAACTGGCCGCTGTGCCTGAAAAGTGTTTAAGGTGCATGAGGACTCCTCACTGTGCCTGGAAACCCATGAGCATCTCCTCCTGGTCCCAGAACCACATTGGCCCCTGCACCCCCTGTGTGACCTTCCCACAGCCCCTGGGACTCTGAGCCCTTCCCCTTCCCTCTTAATTATGGATGATGTTTATTCTCTAAGATACTCCAGGCTCCAGCAGAGACGCGGTCAATTCAAAAAGGCACAGCTGCAGTGTGCCAGACTTAATGCACAACATTTCGTTAGGACTTCTCAAATACAACCCTTTGTCCATTACTGTCAACATCAAATACTGGTCTCCAACAAACATTTACTCCTTTAAACTATAACACTGTATGTCTATGAAGATTCTCAGTCGTCCAGGTGAGGTTATCTGGAAGTTTAGTCATGTCAACTGGACTTCTTTCTCCTTTATGCAGAAACGTTTCAGCCAAAAGGCTTCTTCAGTCTGATGGAAGTGGGGAAGATTCTATCACTATATACCTATCAGGGTATAACACTGTATAAATATTGTCAGGTTTTTCATTTTAAAATATAATTTAAGCCATCAAATGAATACTTGATTCATTATTTATAGAAAATCATTTTTGTTAAACCTACTTAATTGTCAGTGTTGGTTTCTTGACAGTAAATGTTATTTAGACTCAATGCAGCTTGTCAGCAAAGATGTTACCTAGTTTTCAAGTTAAGACAAGCAGATATTCAGGAACACTTTGCTGAAGCTCACACTCTAAAGGTCAGAGATGGAACGACAAAAAGCTGAAGCTTCTATATGCAATCTGGAGTGATTTCAGACATAAAACAGAGGAAAATAAACCCCCTTTATAAAATTTATCAAAATTAATTAAAATATTTTCAAAAAGTCAAATGCATGGGCAATTATTTTAGTTAACTATAATTAAAATGTTAACATTAATGTTTGCAATCCAGCCACATAACATTTAATGTGTTTATAATGCAAACAGAGCACATTAATATAAATTCTGTGCTTTGCACTAAATCAATGAAAACAAAAGTGTAAAGATGAGTACTTTCCAAAATTAAACTCATTCCAAGTGATATTTTTAAAAGTAACATTTGTCTTTTCACCCTGTTTGCCTCCATGTAAGAAAATGGAAAAAGTAATTGCATTTGCCAGTTTCGTTTTCACAAATCTTCATGAAATCATAATATACAGCATCTTATGCTGCATATTTACTGACTACAAAAAGAATATAAAATGACAACATGTTCACTGAGGTCCATGCACACTGAACAGGCACGTCTTTCCTGTGTTCACCCACTTCTGGTCACTTGTTCTCCAATAAACTTTTCACTACGTGCCCCCATGTTTTTTGGTCTTCAAATTTACTGTGATCATGTAAATTGCCCAAGCAGACAAGGAAAAGTGGAAGTCTGACAATAGGATGAAATTTTTCATCCCTGAATAACCCTTCACATACCCACATCTCTTGCTTTTTGGTACTGTCACCCAAATTACCATACCTGACACCTTCTTCAATATTCTGAATATTTTGCTGTGGATGTGCTTTGCATGCAATTTACAAAACAAGGCAAACACCAAGGCCACCAGGTTATTGCAGGTTACCAGATGTGCAGAGTAAACAGCAGAAGTGCAGGCAGCTTACCAGATGTGGAAGGTTGCATTGAAGACATTGGTCTTCTTCAGGCGGTCCAGCTGGATCTGGGCATAGCGCATCTGGTTGTCAACGCTCTTCAGCTCATCGTCCAGCTCCAGCTGCTGCCGTTTGAACTCACTGTACTCCTTCTGGTACCTGAACAGGAGCAAGAGAGCACACAAAAAGCAGGAGGTGAAGCAGAGAGGGACGTTCTCTCCAAAACACTCATCTACACATGTAAGGGACACTACAACCTGATGATGACCCCTGCAACACCATTAATCCAAAATCCATCTTTTTTAGATGTTTTTGTATAAAATTCTAATAATAATAAACTGAGTATCATACGATTCCATCTTTGGTATGGTCCTGAATAACTTCTAATGTCAAAAACTGCCTACAGGTTTAATCTGCTACCTTCAGAATTTAGCATGCATGGATCGCATCAACATTCAGAAGCTTTCCTCAAAGACAGGTTTAGTTCTGCCATCCCTGCAGAACTAAAGTGGAGTCTCTGAATGCCAAACGGAGGTGGGTATGGGGAGAGAGGCTGAGTGCCTGTTCGCCGGGCCTCTGTGACACTCACTGCAGCTCCTCCCTGTCCAGCTGCTGTGTCAGGCTGCGACCCTGGGTGAGCTCATGAGCAACGGCCTCCCGCTGCTCCTCAATGGCCTCCAGCTCCTGGATCAGCGACTCCTCCTCCTCCTTTAACTGCTGCAGCTCTGCCAGCAGGGTGTCCTCCTCTTCCTCACGCAGCTGGGAAAGAAGCTCAAGGCAGGTCCTGCAGGAGTTACAACAGAAGAGACTGAAGTCTGCTCTTTATCTCAGAAAAGATGACGTTCCAATATTGCAGAAAAGAACAGATTAGATTTTGGCCATAAACACAGCAAACAAATTATATATAACTCACTGATAATATGGAAATGCACATTAGTTCAGTGCCATCACAGTCAATGTTAAAGGTTTATTAATTTATCTGTAATGACAGCACAAAAAGACAGCACAAATAAGACTTGTGCTCACAAATTAATTGGAACCTCAGCCTTTTGGGCACTGACAACATATTAATGCACTGAGCAATTTGGCAGAGATCCCAAAGGGGGGCAGTAGAGAGCTGTTCTCTTCTTGGCTCACTTGTAGTTCTGGCACTCGTTTTCTGTGATGTTGAGCTGTGTGTCCAAGTGGTCCAGCAGAGTGTCAGTGCACTCCTCACACAGGGGGTGGTCAACATCCGTCTGCCCCGACATGATGTCAAAGAGGTCACTTGTCACCTGAGAAACAGGATCAGTCAATGTAGACAGACATTAAGCTACAGTAAAGACTCCAAATCAAAAGCAGCACCATGTGTCTTACCTTCAGTCTGCGGCTTAGGTTTTCCATGGTCCCTCCATCAGATGCCTCCCCGATCAAAGTGAAGCTGTTGGCACTTTCTGTAGACATCATCCTGTAGGGTGAGGCTCAAGTCAGATCTAACATCTAACAGAAACAGCCATATGGGAATCAGCAAGAGGACAGTCCATAGTAAAGAGTCATTGTCCTATATTTGAATGGATTTATCTGCTGCAGGTCCATTTTTGTTAATGAATTAGCAGGGTTGTAATTAGACTGAAACAGTTAATAACACGTAAATGTTCAGAAACATAAAGAGAAAGTAATTTTAACAAATGCTTCTAAAGAATAAGCTTCCATTGTTTTGCAATCTTTCTCAATCAGCTTCATATTTTAAATGGCAACATTAGCATGTTAGAACTCTCACCTTATTGTGTTAAATGAAAGCATTTATGAGAGTTTAAGATGGATCAGCACTGTGATACTGAGCAGCTGAACACAGGCAACACGTTTTGCCATTCTTGAGAGGGAATCAGCGTTGAAGTGTGCGCAGACTGGCAGGGCCTTTTATTTTAGAGAAGCTACAGAAAAGACAGTGGTGTGTATTACCGCGCTGGAGGTATGTACTTTCTTGCCACTCCATCCTGCTTGTTTTCCACAAACGTTTCCTTCAGGAAAGAGCGATGGAATCACAATCATTTGAAATGACTCAAATCATATTTAGTACAATGTCACCTGATATGAGGCAAATGTAGAAGCAACGTTTAGTCTGACACTTTACATAGGAGGGACACAGTAGGAAGCTCTGCGCATTATTCCCCAGATAATACAGAGGGAGGGAGGGGACACAGAGCATAGAGAAAAAAAAGCTGAAACTGGATCACCCACCCATGACAAGTGCACAGAAATGAGCGGAAGGACAAGAGCAGGACGCAACGGCGCCTCCGCCTGACACCCACCTCTGGTGCACTCTCCACTTCGGTGCTCTCCATCTGTTTGCTCTGCGTTACCATCACTAATGGAGCTAATAGAGACAAACACCAGAAGCTGTCAATGCGCCCACTGTATCATTACATAATACATTTTACAGCACCACACCGCTAACTCAGACTGCCAGGAGCCAATGCTATGGCAGCTGCACATCTTGTGTGGTGAAGAAACGACCTATATAAGCTACATTTTATTTTATTCTTATAACAATGATAAGATATATTTCTCCACACGACATATTAAAATGCGCAAAAAGCTCACTACTGTACTTTTTGATATCCATATGCAGAACTTTCACTCCAGAACCCCTAGGTCTATTTGAAAACTACAAACAAGTCGTTGCGTAGCATTTTGAAGCGCGTGCCTTTTTTATTGGGAGTACACACAATACTGTACATCAATATCAAATAGGAGTGCATTCAGTAGTAAGACAGTAACTGTGTGGAATATGACTTGTACTGGCAAGTGACAAATTTAAGATGTAGCTTTTCCTACCTATGAGCTCTTGAATGGTTACCCGATCCAGGACGTTGAAGGACGTGTCCAGTTTAAGCGGCTGACTACAGCGCTGACACACAAAGCTTACCTGCATGGTAGAGCTGGAGGACTTGGAGCCCTCCATTGCCATGCTCTAAAACAAAATCTCAATTAATACATACATTTATTATGGGCTGTATCCAATCAAGGATAAAACTTATCAACTTTCTGTGTAAATCCAGCTACTTTTTCCAGAACATTTAAAAGCAAAAAATAATATTGAGAAGACTATTTTCTAAGTCAATTACTGCTATTAGGTACAGTGGGGCATTAAGCACCAGGGGGCAATAGGCACCACTGAGCTGACATCCCACATTAATTACCTTATAACGTTCCTATGTTTAAGTTGTCAGCTCTGTGGTGCCTCTTGCCTTATGGCGCTTAATGGCCCACTCTACCCTACTTAATAAAAACGCTTGGCGGCTGGACGTGCAAAACAGCAAAATATAAGACTATAACTTTCAGTAAATATGGGCTATTTATATACGGCAGAAAATGAACTTAGTTATCCTTTCTGTAAAAGCAAGTGCACGTCTTAGCCAACTTATTCGTGTAGAGCATGTAATGTTAAATATATGGAACTATAAATGAAAATTAAAGTAGGATTTCGACGTACGCATGTAGCGTCTCTTTTATTTTACAACGTAAGCTATTTAATCGGCCTTCTTTGTCTCCAAGATCTTATTAAATAATTAAATTAAGTATAAATTAAAGCACAATAACTAGGCCTACCTGTTTTTACACCAGTTAAACCCCAATTTTTCGTTAATACTCCGTTAAATCCTGGATGTGATGCCAGTTAATCTTTATATATTTTGTAATTTAAATCTGAAGTTTGTACTGAACACAAAACCCCAAAGATGTTTCTTCATCGATTAAAACTGAACGGTAAAATTAAATTGTAAAATGAAGCAAAACAAATAGCAATCTGGTGACAGCGAAAAATACACAAACAAGAGCTGTGTTACAGTACTTCCGAAATTCCGTTGTTTTCACGGAAATGACGCAAAAGGCACGCGCTTCAAAATGCTACGCGACGACTTGTTTGTAGTTTTCAAATAGACCTAGGGGTTCTGGAGTGAAAGTTCTGCATATGGATATCAACCAGTAAACAATAAAATAATTTTTATTTTGTACAGGAACAAAAAAAAAATCGTTTTTTTTTTTATTTGGTTTCCGTTATTCACAGGAAATTACACTTTGCACTTGTTCTTGTTTGATTCAAACGTGTGCAACATTTCCTTAATAAATGTTAGGTAAACTGAAAAATTAATGATGTATATACATTGTGTTTAAATCCAAATTAAAACATACAGCAAATACATGTATTTTCTGTGTACGTATATACGCACAAGTCAACACACATTCCTCTTTAAAAAAGAATGACCAAAGAGGAAAATAAATGGGCGGTCGTAATGATCACGTGATCGTGCAATTGCGGGAAACCCGAAAATAACAGAACAGTAAAAAGTACAGTGAGTATACATGGTCCTGAAATTGTTTTGTAATCGTTTTAAGCAGTAGTCATAGAGAAATCTTTTTGTTGCGTTAATGAGAAGGGTTCGTGATATGTTTATCAAACAACTCGTTAGAGCTCGTCGTTCTGTATCTGGACAGCTAAGAACTTTATACAGCGAGCTAGCACTTGTAAAATGTCCTTCGATTGTTAACAACACTGTAAACTGTCACGGTAACTTAACAAGAAATTATCTTCTTATTTCTAATGTAAAGTTACAGTCGTGAAATCGGTCTGATTTGCTCGTTTCATGATTACATGTGCGATGTTTCAGTGTCACTGAAGGTTTGCTATCAACTGCATGGTATTACATTACATAATGTTATCGATTAAAGTTTCCATTTAAACTGTACTATGTCTTATTGTGACGTTGAGTCTTTATTTTGTCTTTAAACTGTGAAAGTTACACAGGTGGGACAGTAAAACAAGTTTTCGCAGTTGATCAGTATGGAGGCCGACGTGAGAGCTCCAAAGGTCGAAGAAGTTAAACGAGGCATTTGTGTCATTTGGGAAAATCTTCAGTGTCCAATATGGTGAGTGAAATCCCGCAGAAAGCTGGCAGAAAAAAGAGTAAAATTTAAAGCTTGATGTAACTAAAGTGCTACTGAGCAATCGTTCGGTTGAAATAAAACGAGCGGATTAGTTCTTCACCCCAATTAGTAAAACATTTGGTACATTTATTTGCGTATGTTATACTGAAAAGCAGCACGACTCTTATTCTTAAATCTGTGTCGTCAGTCAGTCATCTTCTATACCGCTTATTCCTGGTAAGGGTAGCGGGGAAGCCTGGAGCCCATCCCAGAACTAATAGGGCGCAGGGCAGGGGTCACCCAGATCGGGGTGCGTGCGCACACACACACAGAGACTATGGGCAATTTGGAGACACCAATCAATCTAACCCACATGTCTTTGGACTGTGGGAGGAAACCAGAGAACCTGGAGAAAACCCACCAAGCACAGGGAGAACATGCAAACTCCACACACACAAACCCAAGGAGTGAATTGAACCCCAGGCCTGGAGGTGCAAGGCAACAGTGCTAACCACCATGCCACAGTCTGTGTCATAACATACATGCTAATTTACAGACTTAAAATGTTAAACATAAAATCGGTACTTGTTGAACGTTGCGGTCTACAGCTTGCATTGCACACTGGATTTATGTAAAATAAATATTTATATAACATTTGTATCTTTAGTTTGGATAAGTGGTATGAAAATAAAGTGTGTAAAAGGGATATATTAGAATAACCCACAGCGCTTAGTCAAATAAAAGGTGGGTGGGATTGGAATGTGTTATGCTAATTACCATACTGTTATTTGTAATTTGTGCAACAAAAAGCACAAGCTACAAATGCAGAGTGGACAGGGAAGTTTGGTGGGATTAATTTTATGCTTATCCTCCAGTGTAGAGAGAGATATAGTGGTTGTTTAACCAGATCTGTCCTGTGAAATCATCTGTTCAGGTCTGAATCCACAAACTGTGTAATATGTTGTCAAATTAAAACACATACATACACAGTACTGATACAGTATTTTGATCTGTCATCTATTCTGCTGTTCCTTTATGGTGTCAGTTCTGATTGGACAGGGGAAATGTGTTTTCCTTGATTCACAGGGCTTAGTTTTTGGTGTTTATAGTTGCATGTCTGGGTTTTGATTTTGTAGCCTTTAAGTGTGTGCTCTCCCCTGCTGATTTGTAAACTGTGCATTTACAGTACAGTGTCTATGGTTGAGTTAGCGCTCACATTGGTCATTTGTTTTTCCATAGTTTGGATTTGATGAGTTCTCCTGTCTCAACCAAGTGTGACCATCAGTTTTGTAGGTGAGTCTCTGTAGAACTAATACTTAAAAGATATATGTTTGGAACCATTTTTTGAAGTGCACATCTAAAAGTAATTAATTTTATTAAAATGCTGACCTGCTAATCCTTTACATCAAGTGGTGCTTGCTTGTTTGAACAGTGCCAGTGTTGTAACATGTCCTTGTCTTGTTGTACTTCCATTAGGTACTGTATAATGAAGATGCTGCAATGCAGTAAAAAACAGGAGGTCAGCTGCCCTATTTGTAAAGCGAAGGTGACTAAAAGGTGACTGACCTTGTTTCACTTGAAAACATTACAGAAAACTTTCCCTTTACATTTGCACAGCTCTCAGTTCCAGCGCTCAGGTTCACAGAATAGTCAGTCGTTGAGCTTTTATATTGGTAATTTGACCTTGTGTACGGTATGCCAACTGATATCAGTGAAGCGACGTTATCACAATTTTCTGTGGAAGTGACTTTCATCTGATATGAAACTAGTAGGTTTTGGGTGGCATAAATCATAAATGTTGTCCACAGAAGTTTGCAGGCAAGCCCAGGGTTTGAGAAACTGGTGGAGGGCTTGAAGAACGTGGTAGAAGCCTTTGAAGAAGATACTTGCACGCAATGTGAGTTGCCTTATGGCTTTGTTTGAATGACTGGTGACTTCGTTTGAATGACTGGTGCCGCAAGTTGCTGGCATGTGTTTAAAGGATGGTTTTTTTAAGTTTGAGAAAGACTTGTTTTTTTGCATTAATTTTCCACATTTTGCTTTATGCAGACTTTACTGAGGTCTCCCCAAAACTGGAGAGCCCAGGGTAAGAAATTCAACATGTGTCACTATGAGATTGTTTCCCAAATTTTCACCCAAAATCAAACTTAAAAAACAATTGAGGTTTTTAGGGTGATGTTGTGGCCCAGCAGATTCTGGTGTCACACTCCAGAGTTTCAGAGTTCAGTACATCCAGTCCTTAATTGTGAGGTCACGTTGTGAACTCTGTTAATGTCATGAACAGAAAACAATTGTTTCGGTGAATTGAAGGACATAAACTCACCTTCACATTTGCACGTGTAAGTGAACAAGCAGGACGTGATGCACTTTGTCTTGTCCAGAGCACGCCATTATTCACCCTGACAGACTGGGAATCGGTGTAATTGGATGAACATAAAGTGAAAAATAGTAGTTACTGGTTACTGCTTTTTTATGGCTTGACTGTTACTTAATGTAGAAATCAGAATGTCCGGCAAAATGGTTGCCATAGCATCCTTAAGTGTGCCATGTTTAATTGTAGAATTTACAACACAAAGTATAACACTGGACAGAAAAGTTACAAGATAAACAAGATTTCATAAGCACATTACTAAAATTGTGTAATGAAAAACATATGATTATTATTAATAAATGCATTATCCACAGCAGATAATTATTTTGTCCCTAGATGTCTGGAATTAAATTGTTGAAGGAACAATAAACTGTTTTTTAAATTCTTCTTCATCTAGTGTTGTAAAGAAAGCACCTAGTGCAATTCAGCTCAATAAGAGACAAGCTGTTTCTGTCAAATGCCATAATAACAAAACTGGAAAAACCCAGTCTGGAGAACCCAACGACGTTACCACGTTTTCAGAAGAAGGTGAGGGTCTCTTCAGGCCTCAGAATATTTTCATGTTTTCAATATGAATTTTTTACCTCTTGTACATGCATGTCAATACAGTTCAGTTAGTAAAGCATACTTTTTTTCCTGTGTTTTGTTTAGTGAAGAATGCATTTGCAAAACTTATGGGTATTGAAGATTCTTGTACTTTAATATCAGACAAAGAAGACTTGGAAAATGCAGTTAATGACATACCGCAGGACTCTGGAAATGGAAGACCAAAGAAGAACATAAGGCACAGTCTCTCCGCCCCTGAAACACAGGTTTCATGTGTAGAAAAATCTGTGGCAGCTGTCAATGAAAATTCACAGTCAGTACAAGGTGTGAAGTCTTTGTCAACACATGACACTTTACTTCAAGGACGGCACGACTCTGTGAAGGAGGAGACCATCAAACACAAAACAAAAGGGCAGTTTCACAGGAGGGGAAGAAAGGGAGATGAAGTAGTTTTAAACGAAAGGCAGAATAAAAGTCTGGAAAAGGTATCAGAGTGGCTTTTAAATATCCCTCAATCTGCTGAAGGTGAAAGTGATCCAGACCTCCAAGGAAGTATTCAGAATAACTCTGAAGACTGCCTGTCTGATAGACACAGTTTGTTATCCACTGCAAAAGGAGATCAAGATGAGGAACAAATGACAAACCCTAAGATACGTGACCGCAACCAGTGTCTGGAAGAGAAAGTGTTTGGTGTTGTATACAAGAGAGACCGAAGGTCCACAAGAGCTCAGCTTAAAACCTGCTCCTCTCCAAAGGGTAGGGATCTTGTGCAGTTGCCTGCCAGTGGTCCGACTGAGGAGACCAGGAAAAAGCGTCCCAAGAAAAGACTCACCAACAACTTGACTCCAGCTGATTTCATCAAGAGGCCTTGCACTGAATTGGAGAAAGACCAGCCAGTCACAGACCCATCAAGGGAGAATGGCTCAGAACTACATGTAGCCTCGGAGAGCAGTTGTGCAAAATCGTCAAAGGACTTGGATGGGACATTGCTAGAGACAGGAGCTTTGTCAGGAGAGAAAGAGGAAGTGAAATATAGCCCTGCATTTGATGTGCCGGTTCAAGGAAAGAGAAAGAAAAGCAAAGTAAACCTTAAGAACAATTGGCAGGAGGTCACTGACGTCTTTCTGGAGGCATCACAGAGACTAACCAGTGAAAATAGAAAGAGAGAGAGTTGTTTGGCTCTGAAAAGGCCTCTTAAATCTACAAAGCCACTTGAACTGATCAGTGTTGCTGTAGATGACTCAGGCTTGATGACTAATCCCTCAAAAGTGGTTCAGATTGAAGCCGAAGTGCAGATTGAGAGTTATCCTAGCAGCGAAGACCAAGGGCTTCAATTTAAAAAATCATTTAGGCGAAGCAGCAGGTTGCAAGCTTTCACAAATGAGGTCCAAGGATGCAGACGGAAATCATTACCGGTTAGTACAAAAAGAAATGTTGAACCTGACTCAACAAATAAGCAGTTGCATTGTCAAACGACACACGGAGAAGCTGTGAACAAAATTAGCAAACCAAAAGATGGCACGCAAAAAGTTATGAGGAATGGCTGTGTTGCTTTTGTAGATGCAACAGACATTGAGAAGGTTGAGTTAGATGCTCATGTAAACACAGAGAGGAACTCTAAAGAGAAAATAGACAGTGTTCAATGCGGTTCTCCCCCACCTGTTTCCAGTTTAGAAGACCTTGAGGATACCTACCAGTGTTTAGCTGTTGACCTGTTGGAGGTGTCCCACAACTCTAAGAAATGTAAGTCAAACACTAGCACTAAAGTTCTAAACCTTTTTGGGAATTTCAGCAGTGAGAAGGTCAGTGCTGAGTTGGATGAAGACAAGAACAGCGAGCTGGACACAGAGCAGTTGCTGAAGACATTCAAAACCACTAAGCGAAGGTCTTTCTGTATAGGTAGTCCCAGCAACAAATGTTCAGATGTGACTTCAATTAATTCTGCCAGGCAGACCCCAGAGCAGCAGCATGAAGAGGATGGGGAAGAAAGATCCGTGAAAAAATTGGAATCGTGCTCCGTTGCCAGTTCTGTTGAATTAGTACAGCATAATGCAAAAGCTTTGACTTCAGGACCAGAGGGTTGTTCGGTTCACACTAATGATAACGCCTCCACATGTTCATCTGATCTGTCTCACAGTGTATTGCATCCAGAAAGTGAAAAAAGTAGGTTATACAAGCCAGGAGGTGCACTGCTAGTGACATCCCCTTACAAGCCTGGTGAACTTGAAAAACGTGCATGTATGGATGTCTGCAATAATCATCACAGTCAATTGTGCATGAGTTCTACTGATGTGATTAAATCTCATGGAGATGGACCCCCTCCAAGAAAAAGAAATAAGCTAAGTTCTAGGCATTACATCAGCAGTGAGGCAGTGGGCTCTGAGCCCCTTTTCGGGACTTTTGAGGAGGAACCACAGGACCTATCTGGCAGCGGCACTGAGGAGCAGTGTGTAAGGATCGCCAAGGCTTCAAATCCAGTGGACTTTGCAGAAACCGTACAGGCTTGCAGCAGGGATTTGGCTGAAGACCCACAGTCATGTGGAACTAATGATGTAGTGGAGTCTTCTGTGACTCCAGACGACCTTCTGCCTCCAAATGTTGCATTTGCTGCCTCCATCGACAGTGTGGTCACCTCTAGGCTGAAATCGAAGGTGGGGGAGGAGGAAGGTCCTGTCGAGCCGAGCTCACAGGTAAATCTGCTGAGGAAGAGGAAGAGGCCCCGGAGACTTGAATCCTCTGATTCTGAGGGCAGTGGTGAAGACATTGACCTGCCCTCTCTCGCTGAGCTGTTTGGACTCAAAGGCTCCCATCAGCCAACTATAGACAAATCAGCAAAGCAAAGGTCAGAGGATCCATCTTTGAAAGTCCAAACGTGTCCTGAAGAGCCTTCTCGCTGTGTAGCTAGTCCTCCCTCCAAGGCGACGGCCACAGGTGCTGGTTCACTCCAGCCATCGGACCCAGAATGGGTCCCAGCCAGTCAGACTTCTGTAGATTTGTTTGGCACACAGGAAGATTGTGAGTCCTTTTCCTTTTCCCGCACCAGTCTAATTTTGTGACCTCTTTTGCACCTCTGTAACATCATGTTCTGTTTTCAGGTGCAGCGGGTCCATGTACAGCTGCATTGTCTGGGCAGTCCTCACAGTTTTCCAGTGAAATCATATGCACTCAGGTAAGGCCATATTAGTTTTGTTGACTAACCTGAGGAATTTGAATCATGAAATAAAAGAACCATCTCTTTTCATTCTCTTTGGGCAATTTCAGTGTTTTTGTAATTTATATATTGGTCAGTACCTCATGGCACAAAACAACATCTTTTGTGAATTAACACCCAAGAATCTGAGACATAAATCTGCCCTCGAACAAAACTAATAGCTAAATCCTTTCCTTTTTTAGGGTGTGTTTGTTTTTGCTTGAGGGGAAAAAGGTAATCTATTAACACACTGTTAGAAGCTGCTTTATTAGTGGTTTCCATTATATGGATAGAATAGGAGTTTTATCCCAAAGCTCCTTTAATTATTTAGTCTCATTATTAATGCAACACATTGTTTTGTTCAGTTTTTTTTTTTCTCCAGACAGAGGAAGAATGTAAAATATCCATTTTTCCTCTGTTAAAGCAAATCTTAAAGCCTTATAATTATAAATCACAGCAACTGTAAACAGTTATTATGTAGTCTTGTGCGAGTATTATAATAACAGTTATACTTTTTTGTATTTTCCTTCTTACATTGAGAATTTTTACTAGACGGTAATGTGTGTTTTGAAGATTTCATACCAGACCTGTTTGGGTCCCAGTGATAATAATATGTCTGTGTCAAAGGGTGTGAAAACTAAAGGTCTTTTTAAATCTCTTTTTTGTTAACTTTCTTTTCTTTTTTGTCCCAGGCACCATTTTCCGTAATGTGCTAGGTTAAACGTTGTGATTTCAGGGCTGTTACATTACAGGTTTATGGACAGAGAGACAGGGTGGTTGCTCACTATGCCATTTGTCTTCATGTAGTGTGTGTGTGTGTGTGTGTGTGTGTGTGTGTGTGTGTGTATCACTGTCCTCCTATTCGCTCGTGATGACTGCAGCATTTGGCCGACATCATTTTTTTTTAGCCAAGCGTCTGAGAACAGGTTCCATGCCGTTAACTGCAGCAGAATGAGAGCTGGGCTTCCACGGCCTTTGGACAGGGGCTATGGCGTCCATCTCGTGCGTCATTCATGGTGCCGGGTCTTCATGGCAACATCTGGCTGCTCAGCACTGTTTGTAGGGGGAGGGGCTCTTAGTGAGGCACATGGCCTTCCCGAGAGGACACTTGAGTCTGGGGTTACTGTGCCAACTGGAGCACCTTCCGTGGCTGTGTCTGCTTCGTGCTGAGCTCCACCAAGTGTTGGTCCTTTGTAATTGGAGTTCTTGTTCTTATTTAGATGTGGCTGCTTGACACACAAGTTAATGTATCTGTGTATGTACAGGTAATATGTGTGTGGTTAGAAGAGCAAGTCTTACTGGCACTTCAGTTCCTTATCTTATTAATCTATGCCCTTATCCAGCACTCACTGTATAATTTATTTATGGACTTTAAAGCTGTGTAAATGGATAAAATGTATTGAGACGGTTTAGGTTGGTTTCCTGGTATAAAAGTATATCTTTGTTACTTGGGGTTGAGTCTCTAACTGTCATGGTTGCCACACATCTTTTATGCATATTTTGTGACTTCAGTAGACAGGTTGGGCAGTAGATCAGTAAACGCCCTTTTTGCTGAATGGTGACACTTTAATTACTCCTAATTACTCGTTTCCCCCACCCCTTAGCAAAAGATGGCCATGCATGAGGAGCTGCGAAGGCTGGAGAAGATGATGGCTTTGGTCACAGAGGCCCTGCGCCAGAAGGAGTCTCCACATGGGCTGCTTTCTTCAGCACCTGCAGGTGGGCGCACAGGGCCTCCAGTCAAAGGTTGTTCCATTTTTGATATGAAATAATTTTTCAGCTGACAAATTAATATTTGTTATGCTTTCAGATGATGGGCTCCTCAACCCAGGAGCCACCTCTGCTGATCAGCCAAGAGAGAGGAACGTTGGGTAACTGAACTCCAAATCCTTAAAATCTCAAGGAGCTATACCCTCAGTGTGGTAGCATTAATAAAGGGACAAAGGACATTCACTCAAAGATGATTTTCTGTGCAGTAGTGTGAGGAATGTTTTTCTGATACCGTTGAGGGTGGGAACATGTCTCTAGTGTTTCTCCCACAAGGCTATGCCTGGGACCTAAACCTGCAGAGTCTGGCTGCATGGGCAGTTTCTAAAGCACGAGGCAGCACACTGCCTGCTTTTCCCGGCCATTTCAGTGTGCAAAACTACACACGTCCAATCGTCACGGACGATCAAATTTAAACCTCGGACTAGTACTTACATCTTCTTGCCGGTCCAGTCGGACTAACATTTACATGAACTAATTTTACTGATTAAATACGTACAGAGTTTGTCAGTTGAAATGATGCGATACGGTGGCCGCGATTTTGTTTCCTCACGCTCTCAAGTTCTTCGAGTCTCAAGCTTTATACATTTTTTGTTTTATCATGTTAAATTTACTGTAATAAATGTTCCATATTTCTTATTCTATTTTTAGCATTTTTCTTCTATTATGTGATTCTATAAGTCTCACAGAAATATTTGGGCAAGTATACGATTATTCGGACTAGTAAAATCTTTGAGCCACTAGTCCTTAGGACTAGTGCTTTGTAAAATTTATTGTGCGCACTGCATTTCCCTCCTTCTACTCCGATAAACCAGGAACCTCCTCTCCCCAACGGTCTATATGCCGATTTGTTTTGGAAAGTTCTCTGCAGTTGCAGTGTGATGGATCTTTGAAGACAAGTAGATAATCTCGCTAATGAAGCCAGAGCCCACCCGTGCTGGGGAGAATAAAAAAAGTAATTAGCAGTTGCATCTTATTTGTCATTTAGTTCACTTACAGAGGGAGAGAAATTTGTGTCACAGTGATTTATCTGTTCTGCATCACCGGGACTCGGCTCAGAGGGACGCAAGTGCCGTCTGCCGGGAGAGGAGGGGGTAGCCGACGGAGTAGAAGCGGCAGCGTGCACTCAAGGCCCCTGGACTTTTCAGCGTTAAATGCAGAGCGGGCCTTGTGAGATAGCCGTGATTTATCCTCGACAGCGTGTCGCTGAGAAGCGATTACCGGATTGGGGACTGCAGGCTTATTGTAGTGACATAAAGTCGGCTCTCTTTGATTGATGCAGTAAACCCGTTTCTTGCAGAGTAACTTACCTAAGCGAGCAGAGCGTAGTGTCACACATGCTTTGTGTTTCTCTCTCACCATGTTTATTCATGATTAATCACAACATGGGTTTTTGCTGTATTGACTGAATGGTGACCCTGTCTACACCTCCCCTTCTCCAGCGTTCCTAAGCATTCCCCCCAAGCCGCCCAGGCTCCTGTGTCCACTTTGGGGGGCAGGTCCTCGGGCTGTGTGAAGACTGCCATATCACCGCTCCCTGCACCTGTAGCCACAGAATCTTCCCTCAGCTACACAACAGGTGATGTCGGCGAAGCTGTTAACCAAACAAGTTTACGTTAATCTTACTTTACTTAGAGAAGTGTTAATTTTAACAAGTAAAGAAGTCAGATCAGTAAAATGAGTATGCTTGAGACATTTCATTTTATTGTACAATCAGGACAAGACTTTTGTAGTGATATATATAATTTTTTTTTTTTCCTTCTCTCCTCAACATTCCATGCAAGGCTGTTAACAAAGGTTATTGGAAACAGGAAGCAGTTATGGGTTTGCAGTGTCATCTGTCTTTGGATAAAGTGGAATCAATGAGTTTTGCTTGTTTTGTTGGATGAGGTGCCCAAGACATTAAGCCATAGCAACCAGTCCGTCTAATGTGAGCTCAATGCTAAAATGAGCAAAGCAGAATTGAGTGGCTCCAGCGTGATGACTGGAAGCTTCTTCTTACTTTAATTTCTGCATTTAAAAGCGTTTGGAAGCAGCAGGTTTCTGTGCGGCTTCCTGACAGACCAGGAGCCTTTCATTGTTCCAGAGCTTAACAGTAAAAAAAAATGTTACATGAGTCATGGCAACAGTGGTGTCTGCAAGTCCTACACTTTTGTGTAGATTAGTCAGGGAAGGGGGGGGGGGTGGAATGGGGAAGGCACAACTCTTCTTCTGTCTTTAAAACCATTTATCATGCACTAAAGCCATGCAGTCATCCTTTACTCAGAAGGTACTCCGCAACGCTCGACCCTTCCGCTGTTTGTAGATAAGTACGAAGGGCTGTCGAGGTCTGAGCGTGGGTGCGTTAGCAGGGTATGGCAGGTTGGTTGCATAGTAACAGTGCATTTCTTCAGAGCGCCCGCCTGCCTCTGTGTGTGGTTTCACCACTGTGGCAGTGCCCAGTGTGTGCCCTCATTAAGGGGCATATGGGAGGCAGGACAGAGTGCTGGTAGCATCGCCAGCAGTACAAATTCTGTGCAGCTAAAACTCATGAGGTCAAAGGAGCAGATGCTGTTCCTTTAGTGAGGACCACAAAGAATTGTGTTAAAACCCGGTAACAGTGAGGCCATAACCTGTCTTCAGGGTATTGTCTAGTATTCATGTAGTTAACACATACTTATCTTTGACCAACTGGTTTGGTTAAAAATGTTATACCTATGCATTTATTTTTCCAAATATTTTTAGATGGAATGATGTTCTATTGATGTTCAAAGGTAGAACATTGGAGTCCACCTCACGTATGTAGCAGGTCAGTCGCTGGTTTGCGACACCTTAGAATCTGTCACTGTGCTGTGATGACAGGTGAAGTAAGCCTTGGGTCTGAAGGACACACAGCAGTCCCTCCCCACCCCCCATCGTCAGACACCACGCTCTGCAGTGGGACCTGTAAACTCAGGGTTTGTCTGTTAATGTGCATGGTGTAAACTGGCTGAAACACCTGCAGCAGTGCACTGATCTGCCACTCCAGCGTTTGGTTGCTCCACGTTGGCGCTTCTTTACTTGGGGAACTTAATTGGAGGGAGGATTTGCATCTTTATTCATACTTACAGCAAACTGAAATGTAGCCCTTCATTTAAATACAAATGTAGTTAACAGTGGCATATGTAGGGTATAGCACGTAATTTCTATTCAAGTCAGACAAGATTTTAGTGCTTGCCATAGGCAATATTTTCACTAAATACATCCTTGGTAGACAGCAAACTACAGTAGTAACATATTTAATATGTTAATAAAGAGTCCCATATATCACTGCATAATTTTTAAAAGTATTATTCTGAGAAGGTGTCCATAAGCTTCACTAGTCTGCTAGATGGTTCCACTGGACAAAAGAAGCTAAGATTCTAATGACTTTAGGGGCCCCAGTGTACCTGGACCTCCGCTGTGGCTGCAGCTTCCTGCTATTCCTTACAAGCCCTCCAGACGCCTCCCTCATGTTCACCTTGTAGACCGTGTCCCATGAGGCAGTTGCGGCCTGACATGTTCATTATGTGAGGCCAGTCTCGCTCCATTGCCCACTCAAACACTCATCTGGGAGGGGGCCGGCCCCGGTTCATGTTCAGCTTCATATACACCATGAGTACTGATGTTTTTACACAGTTTACACAATTACACTTTGTTGTGCAGATTAAAATTAGGAATGCATTGGTTACAAAGAAAGTTTTGTTGCTTAAACAATAGTTTAAGTATTTTTTTTGAGAAGTCAGCATCAGAAGTTATTAACTGGAATAGAACAACAGTTTGCTAAATTCTTTTCTGTGATTGTCTTATTGGTTCTTTACCCCTACCCAGTAATGCTACATGTTGGTATTTGCGATGCTTTACCAAGTAAAGTTCTGGCACTAATTGGACCATTCCATATGGTACTATGTTCTGTGTGTGCTTAATATCCTTACTTAAACATTGTGAATGGCGTGCCACGGATTTGTTCTGGCCTTTGCTGATTTGATTGCATTTGCTCTCACCAGTTCTCCCATGCAAATCCTGCTGTGAACACTACGCTTGTTTTCCATCAGGGCGGCGACGTGGCACAAGACACAGAGGCTCACATTCACGGAAGAGCAGGGTAACAGGTGGCAACGAAGAAGACCCAACCCTGGTGACGCAGCATCAGGAAGATGACGCGGTACATCGCAAATTTGAAGAAACGCCCAAAGGGGCAACCGTGGTGGAGGCAGATTCAGAGAAAAAGTTGCACTCGCGTCCTTCGACGGGGGGGGACGTCGCTACCACACCCCTGAACAGGAGCTGCAGCCCAGCCAAATCCAGCACTGTGGTTCTGGTAGCATCTGGGCTGAGCTCAAAGGAGCTGGTGAGTGAGAGGAGGTCAGCCCGTCAACTTCAGCCCTGTGGTGGGACAGCGCCAGGTTTTCTGTTGCTTATCGCTGCTCTCATTAGGAAACCCACTCAGAACATGCATAAATGCATGAATAACTGTGCAGTTTTTATGATGACTGTTTTATACATATCATCATTCTATCCTACATCGTTGAGCCTTTTGAAGTAGCCCTGCTAGCTTTTACTTTGGCTTGAAGTAATGCTGCTAATTAAAAAAATATATACGTATCTTCCTGCAAACCATATCATTTTAAATATTTTTTATGAATGATATGTGCAGGCCTTCTAATTAACTTTTCTTTTAAATCTTTCTCTGGTGTATTAAACTGACTTTTTTTGAGTGATATTTGATCAGATTCATTTCTTTCCCTGCTTCATTAGTCCACAGTGAAGAAGTTTGCGAAGAAGACGGGGGCCAGCGTGTGCCCTCAGGTCACCCCCCAGACCACTCATGTCGTCATCAGGACAGGTGAGTCACAAGGTACGCACCCTGACAGCGAGCGGGCGCTCAAGGCCCCTGGATCATAAATTATAATACAAATAGACCAGCTGGCGCATGTCACGTTCTGGGTCATGACCCGTCAGCCTTTAATTGCTCTCTGTCCTCTGGCCTCAAAGCCTCTCCGCCCACATCTGTAGCCTGGCAGCGAAAAACGTTTCCCCGGCAACCTGCGAGCAAAATTTCAGGTTCTCGATCCATTATGGGTGGCAGACGACGGGGGTGGGCGACGTGGATGTGAGGTGCCGTGACATTGTCCTTGGACGGGGAATTGAATTTCAATTGTGCGAAATCATCGTCTCGTGGGGAGCACGCATGCCTTAGCAAATGTGCTCAGGGGTGCTGAATTAGGAGGGGAAACAGCCGCTCCTCGTGTCCGCATCGGACCAGACTTGGCATAGTTCATACTTGTTGGCAGCACTGCCTAATAGCCATCTTTATCAGCTGCATAATTACTACATCTAATGTGGTGCAAACGCTCTTGTATTTTCTCTTCGCTAAACAAACTAGAGTGTAGACTACACTGGAGGATGGGATCAGTATGCAAGTGCTGTAGATGCAGGATGTCTGGAGTCTGGGTTGTGCTCGGTGGAACCTCCTTAGTGGGTGCGTTCATTTTGGGCAGCTGAACTCCCCGGTACCCTCAGAATTGGCTGTTTACGCAGAGGTATCGTCCTACAGTCAGTCCTCAGTGACGCAAGCGGGCACTCAAAGGGTGTTCGCTGAGCAATTCGCTGGCGTAGTTCTAACACAAAGTGGTAAATAGGGACACCCAGAAGATCTTTAAATGGTAAGGGTATTCTACACAGCGCTTCTATCTGCTTTTGGTGAAAAGTGCATTTTAGTAGGCACAGGTTCCCACCTGCCTAAATATCAATCATTTTGTACTAGTGGTCAGCAGACACCCAGCAGAGTTTGAGCTGATGAGGTGTAGAAGTTATGTGGCCTTCACAGCGAAACCCAGCCGTGGAAGCGCAAGGAGCAGCGTGCAAGTGCTCAACAATATTGACAGCGCTCACGTTAATCTCACAGCGCATTAGTTAATTAGAGCAGGCGTCAGATGCGTGTAATTACACGGCTGGTACATTACGTGTTGTCTGCTTAAAATTCAGGGTGGTGCGGGGGTGGAGAGCAGGATCCTTGGGGCAGAGTTTTAACGTAAAGAGCCGCGCTGTGGTTGTGGCGCACTGGTGTAACGGCAGCCCTTGCACAGCAGGCCATTCCACCGTTGGGGCAGAAGGGAGGGTAACCGCAGAAGTCAGAGAGAAAACAAGCCTCAGAAAATTAGCTGGAAGAGGAGACTGGAGGTTTTAAACAGGTAATCTATAATCAGGGCTAATTAGCTGCATAACAAGCACCAATGCTTTGTTTGCTGTTGTCTAGTTTCCAAACCATTTGTAGCCTGGCAGGCACAAAGCAAGCCCACAAACTTAATTCAGGCTGTAATCGGCTGCATATAGCAGGCTGTGGTGTCGGCCTTTGGGTATCAGTCTTTTGTCGACGCCATAGCGCAAGCAGGCCAATTCTGCAGTGTACTTTACACCTATACGTTTTCCAGGATATTCGTGTGTGGCGTGCGGCAAATATTCCAATAAAATTTGTCATCGTAGAAGTAGCTGAAAACGTGTACGTGGGGTACACCTAAGGCCCGGGTCCAAGTCCCAAATCGAGAAATGTGAAATGAAGCAAATGTGAAAGAAGTGACTAATGTACCGATCTCTTTACACGGTGGTTTAGATAAACCAAATGCGTGGCTAGGAGATCAGAACGTAAGTAAGGCAGTTCTGACAGCAGTCTGCGGTAGTACTTTGTGTAAGTGTGATGTGTGTCACTTCAGGACATGTTCAGTTGTTTAAAATTTAATAGATCTTCTGCCAGAAAATTCCATGTGAAGAAAATGCATCGTATTTGTGCTATTCAAACAAGAAATATAACGCAATGCATTTGTCTTCTTAGCGGAAAGATAAGTACATATGTTATATTGGGGGTTTTACACAAACCAGATTACTCCCATTGTTTAGGGAGGGGCTATAAAAACCAAATATAGCCCCGATTCAGGAAAATAGTTGTTGGGTTTGGCTGCTTGAAGCAAAATGGTGTCTTGCGTGGATTAGAGAGATTTAAACTGTGATTTTCTTTGTTCATTTTTCTCCAGACAGAAGAGCGTACAGGCTGTGTCCTTTCCTTGTGGAATAATATGCGTACCCTTACCCACTGAGGTCGAGTGAGTGAGTGAGTGAGTGAGTGAGTGAGTGAGTGAGTGAGTGAAAGCTCTTACAAACACGGCTTTGTAGCAGACATTGGGCTGTCAGTTTTAAGGATGTCTGTATTGACTCGGTGTGTGTGTGTCTGAGCCGTTATGTGAGTCTCCTTGTGTGTGTCTGTTACAGATCAGGATCTGGTGTGTGAACGGACACTGAAGTACTTTCTGGGCATTGCTGGACGGAAGTGGGTCGTGAGCTTTCACTGTGAGTGTACTGTAACCTGGAGACAGAACGGACAGGATCGGCTGGGGCTCGACATGGGAGGGGTCGCGCTTTAATTCCGAAAGTCACTTTGACTTTGTGTCACTTGAAACCGCCACTTTAAAAAGTTTTACTGTGTCATTGAAAAAAAGATAAGTCTGTGCTGCTCTCACATGTGCTTCATCTCTTCAGGGATTGCAGAGTGTTTCAAACAAAGGAAAGTGCTGGATGAAGTGAGTTCTGTCCTTTCCTGTCAATCACAGCTGTCAGAATTTCTCGTTAAAATCTCATCTTCCTGTAGACATTGGGTTTCTGCCCTTACTTGTGTCCTTTGGGAACCTTGTTCAGCCTTGGTGATGGACTTGTGACTGGGTGGACGTGGTCAGTAAACCCCACCTTCTCCGTGTGTGGCTCTCTCTTAGGTACAGTTTGAGGTTCGAGGAGATGTAGCGACTGGCGTGAATCACCGAGGACCAATGAGAGCTCGCACTACTGATGACCAGAAGGTGACTGTTTCTACTTTACTCAAGCAATTCCAGACCATGTTCCTTATTCAGTCATACAGTGGCGTAGCTGCAGAACCAACAAGCTCTATGTTCCATGTGTGTTTGTGCACCATGCTGCACCCATGCTGGACCCACACTAGCCCAGCAGAGAGTGACCTGGTTTGCCAGTGAGCCAAGTGGGAGCTTTAGAGATCCCTTTAGTACTGAGTGAATGGCCATGACTTGTTCACACCTATTAAGAGTGACATTTAAACCAGACATTCACTGTGTCTGCTTGGTGTCACCTATCTGTTTTTCAGCCCACTATCACCTGAGGGAAATCTGTGAAGTGTGTCTGTGTCTATGAATTGTCACATGTAGCTCAGTCATTGGGATGATCTTTTTAGTTTCATATCTCTACGGCTCTCTCCTTCCCGCCAGTCCGTCTGTCTGTCCAAATAATCTCAGGAGCAGACAGGAACATTGCAGTTTGACTGCACAGCACCCTGCACATGAAAGTCGTCTTTAGACCTCTCTGTTCCCTCCTTTGGAGATTTGACTCCATACGGCTGGCGCTTAGTCTTAGAGTCTATGAGGTGGGCGTGTCTATTTTGAAATGTTTTTTAAATGTGGCTCCTTTGAAGTGGCCTAATTGAATTATCCTGTAATTTCAGGCCTGTTAAAGGTTTAATCACTGTTTTTCTACCTGGAAGAATTCAGACTGGCTGGTGACTAGCCTTGCCATTGTCTCTGTGTGGAAACCGAGGCCCAGAAAGGGGAGAGTTAATTGCTGTTCTGTGTTTGTCACAAGGCAGGGGATAATAGGTGGTGAGTCATGGTGAATGTCCGCCCGTGACCTTGTTTTCACATTACCCAAAGACTCGAGGGATGATCTAAATTGGAAATCTAAAATTGAGAATCCTTTTTAATCCAAAGCACTCACAGCTAGTTATCACTGGAAGGAAGGAAAGACATTACAGCGGGGATAATTGTGCATCGTTTGTTCAAGTGACGGTCTTTACTGTGGCGTCGGCCCGCGTTAAACCACGTGTAAAGCGCTGCACGTAATCTGCATGGCCGGTGGGTAGGATTCTGGGAGCAGCGCTAAGTCAGGGTGCTGTGTTTAAAGTTGTTGCGGGTGTGTGGAAGCCAGCTCTGATTGTTGTCAGACATGGTTTCCGCGAAAATGTATGGTTGTGTGTAGAATGTTGCATCTGTTGAAACATTTATGGGAATATGGGTGTGTGCTTGCGTGTTTGTGTGAGTGCACGTGCACTTGTGTGTGTGCGTGTGCGTGTGCGTGTGCGTGTGCGTGTGCGTGTGCGTATGCGTGTGTGCGTGTGCGCGTGTGCGTGTGCGTGTGTGCGTGTGTGCGTGTGCGCGTGTGCGTGTGTGCGCGTGTGCGTGTGTGCGTGCGTGTGTGCGTGTGTGCGCGTGTGTGTGTGTGTGTGTGTGTTTAAATGCCTTCGTCCCCTCACTCATTGTTTCTTCCCCCAGCTGCTGATGCGAGGACTTGAGCTCTGCTTCCTTGGCCCCTTCACAGACATGAGCACAGGTACTGGAGTCTGGCCCACACAAACACCACTGGGCCGTACAGCCGTTAATGTTCACTATTAAACATACAGCAGACATTTAAAGTTCACTCAGCAGATGCTGGACGATTACGCCTTCTGAAAATAGCAAAGTTCGAGTTTGTCGCTAGCCCCGTTCAGTCACTTTACCAGAGATGCGGTTACGTGCCTTTTTTAAAAATGCTTCTGAGGTTACAAAGACGTCCTGTGAGGCATTGGCTCTGTGATTAATTGATCCTCCAGCTTACAAGCTGGATCACACGCGTATCCTGAACTGGCTGGAAAGCGCTCCGCAAACACGGCTTCGTGTTTAGTACGAGCCGGGGGTTCGTAATCTGGTTTTACTAGGGCTGCTGTTATCTGGCCTGTGCAGCTCCGGCTGAAGGCGCCGGCCTGATTCTCTGCTCCTTTTTCTCGTGCATCTCGGGATGGTGACTCACTGCATGTAGGGCGCTGTTATAAAAACGTGGTCAATCAGGGAGTCGCACACGTCCTTAAGGTTTTGGATCACGCTGTCGTCAGGTACAGCTAAACAGACGAGCCGTCGCTGGATAGGGTTGAGATCCGGGTGGGAAGCGGGTGTAGATCTGTTTAGTCAGGGGTATTACCTAAATGACTTACAGTACCAGCTCTGTAAATGCATAAAAGTGTGGAGGTGCAAACGGGTTAAGAGACTTTTTTGATCCGCTGAGCAAGTGAATCATAATTAATAATAATAATAATTAGCCTTCAACTCAAAACATTGACTTTGGCTTTTAACGGAGCATTAATCATTGTACCTGTGTAAACTTTAATAGACCCAAGACTGGCTGGATTTTGTTAGAATGTGTGAGATGACATGCACTGTTAAATTCAATTAGCGGAGGCATTCGGGGCAGAATAAATTTGATTAATGACCTTTTGTCGGAACAGAATTTTAAATAAAGCAGCAGCAGAAACGATGGGCCAACCGTGACCTGAACTTGAAATACTGCCTTTTTAGGCTCTCATGTACAGTTGTGTTTTAAGCTCACATTGTTCATGATACATCGAATGGTGTTGGGCGTTCATCCATTTTTAATATAGAATTATGACCGTCATAAACGTTAAGAAACTAGTCACAGGCACTTCATATTAATAAATAAATCAATGTTTTATGAACCAGTTTATAAATCGTGTGAATTTGCGTATCCTAAACTGTTTGCTGTGCATTCCGGCTACTCCCCATTAAAGGAGAATAGCTGTGCCTAACGTGTGGGCTTTTGTACCTGAAGAGAGTATTTAACGGCTTTCCCTGCTTGCTGTCTCAATTCTGCCTCCTTCAGACTCAACAGTATCATACCTGAGTTTGTCTCCCTCCAGTGTTATTTTGTAATAAGTTCTATCTTTGAAGCCCGGCAGTTCAAAGGTTGTGAGATTTCTAAAATCAAAAGAGGCCACGAACTGAGAACTCAGAAACATTCTTCTGTTGTGCCTTCATTATTGCCTATTGTATGTTCTGGGGCTTTGATTAAGCCAAGCGTTTTCAAGACAACGAACACGGTATGACTGTGACCAAAGCCAGGCACACATGCTTTAACTTGACAGAGGGAGTGCTTCCTGTGTCTTTTTTTCCCCCCTCTGTGTGTGTGTGTGTGTGTGTGTGTGTGTGTGTGTGTGTGTGTGTGTGTGTGTGTGTGGGGATCACATCTTTATGTAGAATAACTGCTCAGATAACTCGTGATGTGAGGAATGTGTAAACGTGTATAATAAACTCTGTGAAGTATTGCGTACACAGTGTTTTGCATGGAGTGGCCGTGATTAGGGATTGACCTATATAATTGACTACACAAATGACCATGCAGGACAAGAAATTACATATTTTAATTTGTTTAATCCAGTCATTTTGTTGATGGGAGGGGGGGTGGAGAGAACAGTTGTGAGGTAATTTATGGAAAGCTTTTCCTTGCTTCTGGCTACCGGCTGTGATGAGTGAATACTCTGTTAATAACCTCCTCTTCCCCCTAAGTGTTTTTATGAAGCAGCAGATATCGATTTGGACCTTATGCACATTCTGCTGCAGAAAAAGGAGGGAGGGGGTGACAGGAAGCATTGTAGATAATGGAGGGGGGAACACTTTTGAGAGCGCCTCTGGGGTGATGCGAGGCGAATGCGGCCCAGCTGAAGGCAACGCGTAAGACGACAATCGCTGAGCACATAAATCTCCCAGCCCAACTGCCACCCGCCCTTGATGTTAAAAGTGCCATGTCCAGAAGGCCCATAAATTCCACTCCAGTCATACTTTGTTCAGTTGAGCACTGGCCCCCATTGTGTCTTCATCACCTGCTAAGCCTGAGGAAGAGCAGAGCAGAGTGGGGTGGGGAGGGTGGGTCCTTGAGCGGGTGACGTGCCGCTCAGACTCGGTTTGCTAACTGCTCACTCCGCAAATGAGTTGAATATGTGGGGGTTGATGCAGACACACAGACAGACTACAGCGCAGTCGTTCAGCAACCTTGGCTGAGGGCTGCCCTCTGCTCCCACCGTGCAGTGTGCAGTTGTCAGAGAGAACAGTGTCGGGCGGCACGGATGGCCCGAGCGCCATGTGGTGTCGACGTCTTGGCGATCAGTGTCACCGGAAAGGGACCATAGCTCAGCAGTTCGTTCCAGAAGTAATCAATGGGAGGTTGGGGGGGGGGGGGGCAGTGCTTCTTAATGGAGTGTGTTTTCTTAGTGGGTTTGTCTGTAAATGCAGATGAGGTAGGATTATTCCCTTCAGTGGAACATCCTTAAAAGATTGCTCATTTATTATTTATCCACCTCATGGGAGTGAGCCTATCAAATACAAATTTTGTGTGTGTGTGTGTGTGTGTGTGTGTGTGCGCGTGTGCGTGTGCGCGCGTGGGTGTCTATGCAAAGGCCTGAGGGTTGAATTAGTAGATTATGTATGTCTTGTTTTATACTAAATAGGTTTTTGCTGGCACTTGTCAAAAAGCAAGTAGTAAGTTTTAGAATGGTCCCAGACACAATAGACCCCTTATTAAGGTGTGGATCCCTTTTGAGTAATAAATGTTGTTCCCCATTAATTCAGTCCTCAGTAGTTTTTTACATTTAAAAAACTATATCTGTATTGTTGTGCTGTTAGTCTGGAAATCCGTCAGTGAAAGGAATGAGTGACAGCCAGGCTGTGTTGGACTCTGACTGCCTGCTATAACCATTTGCACATTATTTATTTAAAGGTATCATTGTTCTGCATAGCAGCATCCCCAAGTGGGACACCCACACCCAGTGTATGAAGAATAGTTTGGTTTGCGCTACACACACACACACACACGCACACACACACACACGCCACACACAAACCATGTGCCTGTTACCGCATTGCTTCAGTTCTCACAGTAGTCCTCTGTTCTTGCAGGATTATGAACATGTGTGGAGGGTGAGAAGGTTAATGCCATTGTTGCCAATAATGGCTTCACCTTCCTTGGCTGCTGTGCCCTCCCTTCCCGCCCACAGTCTCCTGTTCACCCATCTAATCCTGTCCTTGACAAAGTCTCGCGCGCTCTGCACGTGTTGTGCTGTAACATTCAGCAGTACGGCTCTCCTCTAAAGCGAGGTCAGAGCAGTTGGCTCGAAGCTCCGGCTGTTTCCAGTCGGCCAATCTTAACGAGGGCTGCAGGGAGACCACGATGAATGGAAGCTTCCTTTCAGGACCTCCGTTTTATTTCCAGGTTCTCCACGTTCAGACGTACTCCACGCTGCGCCCCCTTTTCCTTTTAGGAACATTAATTCACATGTTCGTTCATTACGCAGACATCAAATATTTGGTAACAAACTCCACACTGTGGGCTTCCACTTCAGGCACGGTGGTTGCGTCATTTCCAAAGCAGCATCCGTGGAGAACAGAGTCTCTCCAAAGGGCTTTTGAAGTTCTGATATGCTTCTCCTATCCTGGTTTCAACTGTCATCTGCCTCTGTGTCCACCGCAGGTCAGATGGAGTGGATGGCGGAACTGTGTGGCGCGACGGTAGTGAAGGATCCCTGCCTCTTTGCAGCCAAGCATGTAAGATGTCTTCAACATCACACGTTCCTTAAGTTGTTCTTATTCCCCGGCTCCCCCTCCCCTTCTTGACCCGTGTTACGCCTTTAAAGTAGGAGGCTGAGAGCAGTGCCAGCTCCCTAACATAAAGAGCTGCTCATTGCTTTGTTCAGTGTGGAGCAGAGTTCATCTGAACAGCTATCTCTTTGTCATTTGTATTCTGGGAAATCCAGCAGCGCCATCGATTTGCTTGTGAAATCGATCTTCCTTTGTCGCTTGTATTATTATTTCGCTTTGTCATACAGAAACGAGCCAGCCTAGCATTTATCAGTTCCAGGTCACCACACCTACACCGAGGTGTTTATGGTGGCAAAATAGAGATGGTTAAGGGAATTAGTTATCCAACAGCGAGCACTTCATCTGGATGCGTGAGGAGAACAGAGGAAAGAAATTATTAGTTTTTACACAGAGTGGAATACCCTGAAAAAACTCATTAACTGAGTTCACCGTTGAGACAACTTTGAGTTTGATTTCTTTGTGTTTTTAAAGCTGTACCACTTTGCAGGGAGTGTGGTCTCTGCTGCCATGGCTTCCTGTCAGGCAGGGGTAAGATGTTGCATTGAGATCAAAGCATCCTGCACTGAAGCCTGCGGCCTGCTGGCACGTCTTTCACTGCAGGCAGCCAATGCGTCACCTGTGCTGATGAATAGCACCAGTTATATTGCACCCAACGTCCATCCGAATGGCGAGCTAAGATAGACGAATCAAGCTAAGACAGAACTAGAGTTTTGTTGTCTGGCTGAGGGAAGATTCGTGCTGTCTTAACTTTGTGTTTAGCCACTTATACCACATTTAATCTTGCCAAAAGTAACCACATGTCCCACCCACAGAAGTCTAATCACCAGCTTGTGGTGGTGCAGCCCGGTCCAGGAGGATCACTGGCAGACTATAAAGGTAAGCCAAACCGGATCTTTCTGAGGCGTCACCGGCTTCTGGATTTCAGTTTGCTGCCACTGCCGAGGAGGGAAAGAGTGTGCGGCCCGCCTTTTTGGCCATGTCCTGGCGGGATGGGAGAGCCCCCCGCTTCTTTTGTTGAGATGTTGCTCATCCTCCCGTTTCATACGCAGCTGTTCGTACTGCACTCTGCCTGACCCCATTTCTAATGCCCAGTCCATTCTCTCGTTCTTCCATTTCTTTTTAACCCATAATCGCACTATTATTAACTTTGATCCGCTGAACACCCCCCCCCCCCACCGAACGACAAGATTCAAAGCCATAATTATTTTTGTTGGCATTTCTACAGCTTTGCTTAGTAATTGCAAACAATTTCATGCAAAGGGTGGATCTTATGCTGACCCACCACAGAGGCGGTAATATTATATTCTGTAACCACGACGGCTCTGTTGCCATGACTCACCAACCCCCCTGCCTGTCACAGGTGTCTTGAGGATTCTGCATGCGTCATCATCCTGCTTGTCGTTTTGTTCGCAGAGCTCAAGAAGAAGGTGACGCTGGTGACCCGAGATTGGCTCCTGGACTCTGTGGCGACTTACACCCTCCGAAGTCCTGAGGAGTATAGGCTCTAGGTGGCCATATGAGTCCACGGTTGAGGACTGCCTGTTGTGTTAAAATACTGTACAAGTGTAATTTGCATTTTCTATTTTCTAGGTTCCTGCACTTTAACTCCACTCAGAGATTTCTGTATATTTCAGTCCTGCTTTTTATGTGTACGTTTCACTTTTTAAATTGAGATATGTTGACGTTTTCTTGTTCATGCTGTGTGTGTATGTGTGGGGAGGGTATGTACAAAATACAGAGTACGTAAATGGAAGTTGTGGTGTTTTTGGGCTGCCACGTGAGAACTGCATTCAGACCCAAGTTAGCTTTAATGTCCCCTCCACCACTCTTGCACACATATGCATTGTCTTTGCTCCAGGCCTGCAGATTTTTGCTTATGCTCCAGTATACCTCGCAGCTTGAGAACATGCCTCATCAGTGCTGTCCGAAAGCCTCCAGCACGATCCTGCTGGTGGGCCCGATCTTTGTGAAGCTGCTGTCGCTGTTAGTAACAGGGGGGCTGCTTCTACCTGATGCTTTTCATAGTCAGTGCTGTAAACTGTGCCTTCAGCCAGTCAGGCCTGAGCGCCATAGCTTATTCCATTAATACTACACGTTTATTTTTTTTCCTCTTTCTATGTTACTTTGTTCTGCTCCTCCCTCCTTCGTAATAACTAAAGGGACGTGAAAATGGACAGACACTGGCTACGGTTGGTGAGACAGCAGGAGAGTGTCTGTACAAGAGGACTATATCACTTTCTCTGCTTGCTTTGTTACAAAGAAGAAAGAAACATTTAAAGCACTTAAACTCTTTCCACAAAAACCCTTATGCATGCCTGTAACTTTTCCCTTATGCACGCGGATGCTGGGTTTTCTATGCTTGTCTTTGCTGTGACCACCTGCTGGCTCGTGATATTTATATATGCTGTATAATGAAGGATAATCTCCCTGAACAAATGTCATACACGGAATTGGAAACCAAATACTCAAGCTTAGCAGAATTGGAGAGAACTTCACAGTCTGTTCCCTCCTGTTCAGTTTTAGACACTGGGGCAATGAGAAACATCACACTGCGGCGATGGGATATTAATCTGCTGCTGTCTTTTGCTGTCAAACAATACCAGCACATGTAATAAAATTAGATGTGGTTATTAGTTGGCTTTATGCATATGCCCTAACAAAAGTCACAATGATCAGATGTATTTAATGACTGCAAGTGCAGAAGAATTTATAGCAACGGTTTTAAAGTTCACACGTCAAGGAGGTTTTTTTTTTCCTCTACTTCTATTTTTCCTTAGTAAGCATTACATTATGGAGTCTCATGCCTGACGCTCAACTGAAGAACTACACACCCCTCGAGGTGGATCCTATGTTATATATCTCACTTGGTCCTTTTAATTTGAAAAGCTAAATAGGAAACAAAGTTTTGCACTTAGAACCAATGCTCTCTGTTTTAATGTTTATACTGTATGTAATATACTAGGTCAAGAACCAAAAAACATGGTTGTACCATTTATTTGGACCTTGCTGCTTAAATATAGAGGGTTCTCTAGATATGTGACTCCAACGTACGCAAGTCTGTAACGCGGGAAATTTCTGACAAAATTTTGCATAACTGCAGAAAGCTAATTAAATCTGAAAGGTTCACAAAGCAGACATCAATATGTTAGCCAGCGCACCTGAGAAAGGTGAGCCAGCTGCCTAATTTTGTCAGTTTGCTGTCAATTACGTGCGAGCTCAGTTTTGCCACATCCATCAGGGAAGGTGTGACACGCAAAAAGCGAGTTAGGTAATTGGTTTGCAGAATGCGTTAATTACATATGTCAAGAACCATCTGTACTACACTGCCCACTTCAAGCGAAGTTCTAGTCTGAATGCCTCATAGTATCTTGGACTTTTTGTCCTGCATGGTATAGCTTTTAAAAAGCATTCATTCATTTTCCAAACTGTTCGTCCAAGTCAGGTCACGTGGAGCTTGAAGACTAAAACAGACTACAGAGCACTGGAACAGTTGAAAAGTTTAGAATTTATGAGCAAGAAGCTTGGCAACAGTCCTGATCCTCTTTGTCTCCATTTCTCCTTAAGCTCTGCGCCTTTCCTCAGTCCTCAGGCTCGCTGTAGTGCATGTGCTGTACGAAGTGAGCAATTAACATAAAATTTACTTTTTTATTCAATAGTTCAGATGATGGGAAAAGAAATGGGTGTTTGTTTTACCTCACGTGTTAATTAGCAGTGATTATGTGATGTATATATATATGAGAGTTTTGTCTTCCTGGAGTTGGTCCAAACTAGTTGGTAAGCTGGACTGGTGCAACATGCCCAGACATGGCGCATGGTAGGAGGTTAATGAACTTACATTACTCCACAGAAAAAAGTAAAGTTAGGATGCTATAGTAATCCTTTGTATTATACTGTATGACTTTTTGATGGGGAGTTATGCAACGATTGCAGTAGATCAGTAGATGTTATAAATTAGTGTTTGCTTTGGCAGACAGTCAGGTTGGAGGTTTATTTTAATGGGATTTTGGTGTGGGAGGACAAATAAGACTGTCTTTCTTAGCCATAATTAGTCTTTCTGATGTCGCAGAGTTTTTGACCAGAGGGGTTTGAAATAAAACCTTCAAAATGTGATATTTTCTCTGGCCATATTCAGTTGTGAATGAGTTTGTTTCAACTTTGGTGTTTTGTTTTATTAAAGGCGCTAGTTTAAATGAGGCTGCCTTTTTCGTGGTTATTGTGTGTTATGCCTTAATTGCTGTCCAGTTTCCTGTTACTCCGTCACCACCACCATCCACTTAAATGTGCTGTGACCCTTGGGCTTTCAATTCATTTGAAATTCATCACGTTAATAGAATGTCATCTTCTCTACTTTCATTACTTAGCTAATGTAAAATCTTTTGGTCAATTTGCAAAAGTCTGTCAGTCCATCCTAGACCTGGTCAGACTGTCACACAAATATTTTGCTGACCTGCTTTGCAGTAAATCCTTTGTTTTCTCATTGCTGTTTCATCATCTTAGATCATGCTATGTGAACAAGTCTTTCATCTCATATTTACACAGAGCTTTGTATGACATGTCAACAAAATAAATTCAAGGGAAGCAGAAATGTTTTTTTCCTTCCAGCAAGTGCTCTGATGAATTATATATATTTCCTTCATAACCCTCCTAGGTCCAACTGACTTTGAGAGGGGGCACTTGATTTATTGGTACTAGTAAGGTACCAAATTACATGCACTAATATAATTGAATTTTTAACCCAGTTTTCAGATCAAATGCACATTGTCACATGCAAAATCACTTCTGTAAATGAAAAGAGATAATTTGCACGGATGGATTTCATGAAAGAAGAGTGCTTGCCATAAAAAATAACACCAAAGTCAGATAACCACTGCTATTTTTTATACCATTTTGGACAGATCCTCAGACATCCAAATGGTGTGTGATTTGAAAAACATCCATCCATTATCTTAACTGCTTATTCCTGGTGAGGGTCACAGGGAAGTCTGGAGCCCATCCCAGAGCACATAGGGCACAGGGCAGGGGACTCCCAGGGTGGGGCACCAACCCACCACAGGGCACACACACAACAGGCAATTTTGGACACACCAATCAACTGAACCTGCATGTCTTTGGACTGTGGGGGGAAACCAGAGCACCCAGAGAAAACCCACCAAGCACAGGGAGAACATGCAAACTCCACACACACACAGACCCTAGGCAGGAATTGAACCCCGAGGCCTAGAGGTGCATGGCAACAATGCCAACCACCATGCCAACTTGATTTGAAAAGCAACCACAGATTATTTAAAGTGCTACCGTGTTTTCCATAGCCAAAGAAAAAAAAAAACAAAAAAGTTGCTAGCTGAGGATTTCTACTGGTTGTCTCTTTTCCTGCAGGTAAAATTAATCGTGATAGGCCCTACTTGCTTGTGATACTAAGGCAGGACTAACCTATCCATGAAGCCAGCACATCATTTTTATTATATTTAAGGTACACAAAAAATTTAATGTTGGTTAAAACTGCTGTGTTTTTACCATGCAATCAAAGTTGATGGACTGTTACAAGAGGAGCACATGTAAAAGGTAATTGTAGCAAAAATGTAGTATACAAGCTGCAAACACAGCAAAAACAGTACTGTCCTCTACAGAATGTTCACCATGCAGTAACCACAATATGCTCTATAATTTTTGCGTAAATATTTTTAAACCTTATGTCAGAGACCATCCATCCATTATCCAACTGCTTATGCTGTTCGGAGTCATGTGTGGCCTGGAGAGCAGCCTAGGGTACAAGGCAGAACAATCACACATGACAATTAGACTGTCAAATCCACCTTATCAGCTTGGCTTTGGGGCTGTGGGAGAAATCCAGAGAACCTGGAGGAAATGCATGGGGAGAAATGCAAATGCACACAGTGCCGAGAACCAAAGTCAAACCCACGACCCTGCAGGTTTGAGTCCTAGCCGCCATTCTGTGTAAGGTGCATAGAGCTGCGTTTCCTGTATGTTTTGTGCTGGTCAAGGTTGCAGGTTGTTGGGAATGTGTATATATATATATATATATATATATATATATATATAGACACACACACACACACACACACACACACACAGTGTGTGGTAGAGGTG
>JABJVR010015706.1:0-41803 GCA_025773905.1 Chitala chitala | reverse complement strand
GGGATGGGCTCCAGGCTTCCCCACGACCCTCACCAGGAATAAGCGGTTAAGATAATGGATGGATGGATGGATGGATGAAATTCACAAAATTTGTCCTGGAAATTGCACAGAAATACTGATTCTACATTACAATGTTAACTGTAATAACACTGGGTTGACTAAATATTCTGCACTTTTATCCATTGTACAATTTTGCTCATCTAAGCACTTTGCAGCCTCGAGAAATGAGCCACTATTCAAAACAGTTGGCTGGAAGGCTTCAATAAGAAGCTTCATCTGGCCATGTCAGTTTATTTATTTGAATACAGAGTTGTATTCAAATGTAATATATGTTATATACTAACCTGACCTGACCTGACCTGACCTGACCTGACCTGACAACAACAATAAACTGCTGGCCTCTAGTGGTCAATTGCGGCCATTGCTCGATGTACAACGAATCATGGTTTTTTTCTCAGAATTGTCCAATGGATATGACAATCAGTATTATGATTTGCTTTGTCGCTGCTATTTCACACAAAAATATTTCGTTTACTCAAGAAAAAAAAAAGATCACTGCTTTCCTGATTTCGAAAACAGACCTACTACAGCACTGTAATCCAGTTCATTACGCAAAATACACAACGGTTCTTGTGGTAATTACTGCTCAAATTACCTGCTGTATAACCGTAAAATCCGCAATAACATGCGATAAGCGTAGCTCTTCTACACGTACAATTAAAGGAAAAAACTGTTGACGCACACCTGGGTGTAATTAGTTTATTACAGATCCCTTTAGCTGCCTTTCGGAAGTTGTTAGTCTTTTATTTTGTGTTAATCTAAACACAACTGTTTGTTTGGAATAAACATCCATTGCTATTTGAGTTTGCAGATAATATAATCCAATAGTTATATGCACATGGCCAGCATACTTGATAATGACCCGATGCTCATGCGAGTTCCTGAATGTGAGTTAACAAGTGACATTCTTTCGCGGATGTATGGCGGTATAGTGCTTCCACAATACGCCAGTATTAGGAAATTTCGACGAGGAAGCAACGGTCGTTACGTAGACACTGAGGACTGGAATGAAGGAGTAAAGAGAAGGCAAATTGTAAACGCAAAAGAACGACTGAGAGTAAGTCCACGTTTTTGTGCGCCTTGTCTATATTAAGGTAATTTTTATGAGGTGGCCGTATGATGTAAAACTGTCGTATATAACAAATTTACGTAGGGGTCCAAAATACAGATAGTTTTGTATATGGTGACACTTTTTGCGTAGGCATGATGTTTTGTAAATTCGTTTTCCTAAATTAGCCTGTACGTTTATTATTTGTGGTGTCGATGTTCATTTGTTTGTACAGTGTTTGCCGTGTTTCTTTAGATTTAAAAGTTGAAGGAGGAATGCGACTCCTAATACTGTTATTCAGTTGCGGGTTTCGGATTGTGTCCATCTTCAAGGTCAGTGTGCATGATGCATGGGTGCAGTAGAGGTGTGAAAATCTAGGTCAGGGAGCGCAAAAATTAAAAGGTAACATGATAAATTTTGACGGTGCAAAATCTCTAGCAGAGAGTCTGGTTTGTCTGTACACAACACTGAGCATAATTCTGATAGCTAGTATAAATATTGAAAATCTTTGTGAGGGGCAAGAGGTTAGCAACCAATGTTACCTTGCACCTCCTGGGCTGGGGGCTGAAATCCTGCCTTTCCTGTGTGTGTGGTTTGCATATTTTTCCTGAGGTGTGTGTGTGGTGGTGTGTGTTTTTTGTTTTTTTTTTTTTCCCCCTGTGTATTCTGGTTTCCTCCCACAGTACAAAAACATGCATTGTAGGCTGATTGGTGTTTCCAAATTGCCTCGTGTGTGTATGAGAGATTGTGCCCTGCCATGGGTTGGCATCCCATCTAGGGTGTTCCCCACCTTGCGCAAGATGATACCCGATGCATGTTCCAGATCCTTCGAGACCCTGTATAGGATAAGTGGAATGAAAACTGGATGGATGGATGGATGGGTGGATGAACTGGCCCTGATGAATTTGATGCCCTAGGCAAGATTTTTAGCTGGTGCCCCTTACATTGCAACAAAATCCACCATCAGTCACTGTTTTCATACCCAGTGGCAGCCCCTATGGACAGATGGTGACCCTAGCATTTGCCTATATAGCCTATGTCCAGGGCCAGCGATGGATGGATGGATGGAAGGAAAAGATCTTGATCATCTTTTTGCATATGCATTTGCTTTCTACAGATTAGGAATTTGAACTGCATGTTCTCTTGTCTGAAGCGAATTGTGCCGCTAATGCGTCGGGACCGCAAACCAAGTAAGGTGGACATCCTGAAAGCTGCCACTGAGTACATCCGTCTGCTCCTAGCCGTTTTGCAGGACACTTCAGACACGGTATGCGTCCATTTGGCATATGCTCCTTTTAGGAAAAGCATCATTATTCATGCATTTCACATTGAATTATCGAGGACTGAAACGAGTGACAAACCATCCAATATTCAAAGGAAAGTGCTTGATGTAGGGATTGAGAACATGGACTTCTAACTAGCACTGCAAACTCAGCTATATAAGGGATAAGAAATCTATGTTTGACAAAATGGTGTTTATCCGAAAGTAGTGTAACGAATTGTACAGCTATACTCGAGTTGCTAAAGTGATGGGTTTTGTGTAACAAGGGAAAGATGTATATATTTTTTTTTTTGAGGGTTTATCAGATCCACTGATTTTGATGGGACTGGATAGGCTGGGTTTTAGCCAAATGTTAATGATGCACACTTTTTTTTTTTTTTTTTATTTTTTTTTTTTATGGATACTTACAATGCCAACCATATGCTTTTTGATTGAACCACAAAGTTTGTAGCATGTCAAAGTTTATTGCAGTGAAAATTGCATTTGGCAATTTTTTATTCAGTGATACAATGCACTTCACAATACATTGTTGGTGTTTGTGTGGAGCTACAATTAACCATTACGGTACGTACAGTATAAAATAATTGTGTAGTAGTGTTTTGGGGAGAACTCCCCCTCCCCCCCTTTTTTTTTTTAATTTTTGCATCCATTTGTTAATATTTCAGATACTAGATCCCATACCAGGGTCAGAGCTACCAGAAGGCTTGGCCATGCCTGTTCCCACAGTCACCAGTGAAATTATTGCAGACAACATGTGTGATGTCAATGGAATGCTGTTTCATCCATGTGTAATGCCTACATACCCGTACATCATCCAGCTCACACCCGAACAGGCCATGGTATGTATGCTACTTAGCTATATAAGGCAAAAATTCTCACAAATTTTAAAATCGGTTGCTTTGACTCACCGTTATTTGTACATGGAAACTTTTAAATCCCAAATTGCACTTAATACCTTTTGAACCCTAAAGTTCACCCAAATAATGGCAATTACCACATTATATCCTACATGAGTAAAAATTAATTGTAATATGGTGTGGGTTCTAACATGAAACCTAAACTTTACAAAAGTGCTTCTACTTTCTGCATGTTGATTGACAGTAAATGTACACAGCAAAGCTGCCACTGGTGTATACCATTGGGGGGTGTGCCCAGAGGTTTGCTGTCATCTGTGAAATTGCCTAAATAAATACGACTAGTGTTGTGCAGTTTCCCATGATGGAGAGAAACTAATTTCTTGTTGAAAAGATTATTTTTTCCCACCTTGTGCTTAAATTGTGCACTTCTGACCAGCTGGTTTTCTCTACAGATGTTGCAGTCCTCTTAAAATTGAACCTTGGTAATTACCTTTTCAGGTGAGCCTTTGTTTTAATCATAAGATTCAAAGCTAACCAGCTTGATATTATGTGGTCTTGAGATAGATGTAGAAATGCAAAATCATACTGCAACATAATAAATGTAGGTTTTCGATAAAAAAATGTCATCAGTCTTTTTCTGTGTTTATGCAGGGGCTATGAGGATTTTTTTTTTTCTTTTTTCTCTTCCGCTTCAAAATATTTATGGGGAAAAAACTGCACTTGCCCAGTTGTGTAAATGGCATGCCCCTTTAAAATAAATTTCACAAGCATGAAAACTCATTTGTGACTATTTCTATTAAGATATGAACTGAGTTTGGATGAATGTTATTTAAATGAGGGATGCAAATTTTAGAAAATTCTTTTGACTAATAACAGACCACCATTGGCTGACAACCAGCAAGTCTATAATCTCACTTATGAGTCATTTAAAAAGTCTAGTCAAAGACAGTAATGCTTTAACACTTTCTTACCTACTAAAGCACTTTTATTAAGCTCCTGCAATAAACAACAATTGAAATGTAGCAGACTAACACTTCCAAACGGAGGGGTGGGGGAGTGGTTTCTTTGTCTTTAATGAAGTCTGCGTAGTGTGAGATTGGCAGTGGATAATTCCTGCTCTAAAGGAACTGATGTCCTGGGTATGCAAAAAGTGTTATCAGCCTGGTTTGTCATGAGAATTTTTTATTATTTTTTTTTTTCTCCCCCTCTTCCCCCTTAAGCTATCTGCCTTAGATGAGGGCTTTTGTCCCACCAAAAGAAAATCTTGGCAATTTTGTGATATTTGTTTTCCTGGTCATTGGATGTCTTTTCTCCACTCTCATTTACATAATACCAGATAGTTAAAACTGTACAATACTGAACTCCTTTTGGCAGTCTTGTAGAACTCCACACACACTCACAGTGAGTTGGGTGCAGCTAAACTAGGCCCAGGATTAGAGATCCAGGATGATCCATCATGATGTTTTATTTGGCTAAAATGCCCATAGTGATTTTGCACCTGAGTTTTCTGCCCTATTCCCAAAACCATCACAACTCGATTTGTAGGCTTGTGCAAAGAATCGTTATTCTACTGAATGAAGATATTTGTGGACAAGCCCATTGCCATGAAGGGATGCAGTAGTGGCAGATCATCAACATATGCCAGCAAAAAAAAGCAGTTCACATAATCACTGTGGTAATAAGTCTGTGTTGACACCTGATAGTATGGCACTTTGACATCCACAAGTGAAAGAATGTGTGGACCATGTTGCAGACTGCATAGCATCATTTTTAATTGGTGCCATTTTTTTTCCTGTATAGTAAGGTGGCTACATACTACTTAGCTATATAAACAATCCCCTGTGATGATAAAGGTTAACCTTTTTCATGTTTCTTATGATGTATGACAGTCCCTATGAAAAAAGACTGGATGTTTATTGGTGGGTGGCACAATGGTTAGCATTGTTGCCTCGCACCTCCAGGCCTGGGGTTCGATTCCTGCCTTGTGTTTGTGTGCGTGGAGTTTGCATGTTCTCCCTGTGCTTGGTAGGTTTTCTCCAGGTTCTTCGGTTTCCTCCCACAGTCCAAAGACATGCAGGTTAGGGTGATTGGTGTGTCCAAATTGCCCATAGTGTGTGCGCCAGGCTTCCCTGCGACCCTCAGCAGGAATTGGCGGTATAGAAGGTGACTGTTGGTGTAAAATCGTGGGAACGGACCATCTTTAGTCACAATACCAATACAGTACACCAGGTGGCGATGAGTTCTTATTAAGCTCGACTACCTCTAAGATTTGCGCTGAAGATCCGAGCTACCACAGGACAGCTGTATATAATACCATTGTGGGGGAGGTACACAATTACACGGCTTTGCTAGTAGACGGTAGCCTTAACGAAATAAACAAGCTGGCCATTTGAAATACAGGTAATAAAACCGTAAGTATTGTGGCATTGTGGAAGTCTGTTAAGCGCCTGTCGCGTCTCGTCTGTGGCGTACTAAACTGAGTGAGGCGACAGCGTCGGCAGGCGTGGCGATGGGCTGGTCCAGGTTATGTTGAAGGATGAAAACAGCAGGGAGGCGCTCAGGGGGCGGTCACTAAATCTTCAACACTCGAATGGGATCAATAAGCTGAAGAACTACAAATAATTTTTAAGCAGTTATTACCGATATTTATACTGTTTATCAACTTACCCAAGCAAAGAATCGCGCTTAGCCGCAAAGGACTGTAGGCGAAGGAGAATGCAATAAGGTAAGCGGTGACTGCGAAATGACATGGCTGGATGTACATGAGATACATCATGAAAAATGCATTGTTTGCGTTCAGTCAATGAAGCGCGTAAAGTGCACCATTGCATAGGAGCAAAATTGCGTTATAAAGTAAGATAAAATAAATACATTTGGTCAATTTCAATTAGGCCTATTATACCATTTAGATGCATCCGCGTTTTTTTTTTTTTTTTTTTTGAGGAATGAAAGTCAGATTATGTATTCCTTTTTCTCTAGTGTTTCGTTAACATTGAATTTATGATTGTACACCTTTATACGCCGGCTCTTTGTGGTCGTCTGGGAGGTAGGGGTGATGGTGGGCGAGTACAAGGCATGTTTGCTAGTGTGTTTTAATTGTGCGAAACACGAATAAAGTCACCTCAAAATTGTTTCACTTTCATTGCTTTATGATAAATATTTGATTACGTTATTTGAAAGTAAATACTTTGTGGAAGCAGCATTTTCGGTAGTCGCTGTATTTTGCTACATGAACTACTGAAAACACGACTGTGACATGTGTCTGCATACTTTGAAGATAAAAATTTTGGTCATTTTGTGTATCTTATCTGTTTTGCATGCTAATGAAATGATTTACTCATTCTCAAAGCGACTGGTCTTTGTAAAGAGCGATTTCTGTATAGAATAATTTTTTTTTTTTTCAATGCAGAAGCACATGTAGATTGTGTCCAGTACCGTTGCCCTTCTGCCAGTTAACTGTAAAATAACTGGCTCAACAATAGTTTCAACAGCAGTAGAAAAACGACTGACCCCGCCTGTCCTCAAAATGGTCTTTGCGTATAGTCGTAAGTCAAACCTCTTGGCAGCCTCCATGGCTCGGCCGTGCGCGATGGTGCTGATGCTGTTGAGGCGCTCTCCTGGTTGCTAGGCAGCCGCTCTGAGGCAAACTGGGTGGGAGAAAGAGGGAGAGCTTTCGTCGATCGCAGTGGAAAATAGGCCTCCACAAAGCAGTTTACTCTGTTTGTGAGCAGTAACGTATTTAGGGTGCATATTACGTTAATTCTGTTTAAAATACTGTTATTTAATAACAGTAGCAATGTGTATTAATACTGTTATGATTTTACTGTAATTGTGCTTTAATACCCCCTCCGATGTTCCTGTGTCTTTTATACAATGGGAGCACTGGTATGCTTTTTGTTGGTGATACGTGGGCGTTTGGAGACCTCAGTGTTTAACATTCAGCCTTAATTCAGCTGCAAATTTGTGGTATAGTGCAAGTAATTGGTGACAGTAGAATATCAAGTACTGTTATCCCTACATTCTTTAGTGTTCACACAGGGACAGTGTTTTAGTGATGCATTAATGATCACAGTCATCAGCTTGTTTCCATGCTATCATAATAATCCTGATTTTGCTATGTGCAGTTTTCTACATTAATTAATGTGCACATTACACTGAAATGCCTAACTCGTGATTAACAACTGTAAGATTTAAAATTACTTTAATTTACTGAAACATATTTCTTGGCTTGAGCAGAGAATGTCTGAATGATACAATGAATAAATGCAAGAAAATAGTATCTTGACTGTGGTTCTAAGGATTGCATGATCATTTTATGAAGAGCAGCTATAAGTCAAATGCAGCACTAATAATAAGTAGAGAAAGCATGATCTATTCTCTGTACCTGCACAGTTTATTGAATTAACAAGGACAACCATGCCTCAATCGTAACTGGCTCAGATACTGAGAGACAATGAGATGTTTCAGCTGAAACTCACCTGTCAGGGTGGCTGCCTTCAGATGGAGCTGTCCTACTGTTCAGATGCAGAACTATAAGCCTTCTAAACTGCTTCTGAAGCAACTGTGTACTGGGTCATTGAACAATGGAAGTGCTGAATTTGTTTTGAAGTGAATATACTGGTGTAGAACTCCAGTTAGTGCTGAAATGTGTGCTGTGCTACATATTGGTATATTGTTGGACAAGGTGTTCTGCAGCTGCATATAGAGAACATTATCTAATATATCTAAAGTATTATGTACATACAGTGTTTGCTCACAAGAGCTTCAGAGTTGTCAGACATGGAGAGTTCATTATCAGTCACACAGCAGAGGTATACTTTCACACACTTAAACAGTGGTACTATCTGATAATGTATCAGTCAAGCTTAAGTGTGTGTGTGTGTGTGTGTGTGTGTGTGTGTGTGTGTGTGTGTGTGTGTGTGAGTGAATGTGCATAGGCATAAACATTTCAAACTAAACTTATTTACCCTAATAAAAGGATCTGAATTTGTGACATCAGAAGTAAATGTTACATCTGCAGCACTGTAAAGTAACATTTTTATTGTTAATGTATTATTAATAATGTATTGATTAATTATTTTTTTTATGAATGCAACATACATGGACCAATCTTGGACATATCATACCAATTAAAGCATTATGGCTGTATTGAAGAATGACGATGACATGAGATGTTTGTTAACTGACAGCAGGCCTTGCCCTCCCCCACTGAATCCCCTCATGACCATTGGCACAAAATGTAACACTCTTTAGGGACTTTAAGGCCATTTGAGATACAGAAGGACTGAATGTGCTTTTTCTGGTCCCTACGTCTGTTACACTGTAAACTGTCCTTTCTCTGCTGTATGTGAACCATTCTATGAACATTGCTCCCCCTGAATTTCCTGAATTATAGAGCCTCTGTAACGTTACACAGCTCTTACACTATGCCCATGGTTATGCAAACATTTGGAAGTTTTTGCCTCTTTAACAGCAGGTGGCAATCAGCAGGTTGTGACACGAACTGACCCTTTTAGTACCGGAAATTGTTGGTAATATCAGATTTTCAATGTATATGTCAAATCAATTTCTTTTAGAGAATGTATATCGCCTGTGCATCTCTTGCAGCCTTCCTCCATTTTGCAGCTTCATTGCTGCGTAAGTAACTGAAATGGATCATGCTTCCACAGGGAGAGCGCTTCTTTTTGTGCTGATCGATACCTTTGTGGATATGAATGTCTCAGGCCTTTGTGTGCTAATGGCATGGTTAAACACCACTAGCCAGGGCTAGCGATACCGGGCTTTCCATTAGCAGTGGAAATCCCTGGTTGTAAGCTGCTCCAGAGCTCTGGGGGGGCATGTGAAGTGCAGCACAAAACTGGATTCAGTTTCAGAGCCATTCCCTGCTGCTGTGAGTGCAGGTGATGAGGTTGTTCCTTGTAGGGGGTGGGCTTGTTATGATGAGGGGGAGTGGCAGGGGTCTCTCAGAGGCTCCACTCGTTTTACCTCCCCTAAGAGGACAGCTTCTGCTCTGCCGTTTGTCTGGCATCTGAACTCTTGGTACTGAGACCTGAGCTCTTATGCACCCAAAAACTTCCAGACAACCAGGCTGCCAGTGAAAAGCTCCCATCCGCCAACGTAACAACGCCGTGGGTCAAAGCAGGGTCTGATATCAGAAGGTCTGTGACGTAGCAGCAACTGGGTGAGGACACGCAAAGCGTCTCAATGCTATAGATCAACACATGGCAGACTGAAGTGAAAACGCCATACAAGTACATTTTCATTCACTCTTTAGGTGTTTAATCATCCTGGCACTTTATAAGCACAAGGAAGCTTATCTAGTGCTGTGCAATTGTACATGAACCATGACTAGCCAGTCTCTTGGGACAGACAGGCAGTGGAGATTTGTAAATGAATGAACTCTACGTCAATATACTGTCAAAGGCTGTTGTTTAAGCTTGACGGGTTAATTTTGACTGTTAATAGCTCTGTTTACATTAACATGGAATAAATATGATGTAGTGTGCTGTGTGTTCTTTTGAGTTACTCTTTGGGGCAGTTACAGAGTGGTAAGGGTGTGCCTTCCTGAAGGCTTTATCTGTCCCTCACAGATTGTGCACGTGTGCCTGCCGTGTCGTGTCATTTGTGAATACTAAACCCCCCCCCCCCAACACCTCCACCCAGGGCCAAAGCTTGAAGGACGTTGGTAGCTAGTCTTCACCTGCATCTCTCTCTCTCTCTCTCTCTCTCTCTCTCTCTCTCTCTCTTGCTAGCTCTCTTGCTCACTCTCAAGTCTTCAGCACCTCTGATAGTAACGGAGCTCGTGGGCGTTTTGGCCAGCTCCCAAACTGCACCCCTCCGCCTGCATGTGTAAAAGCAACAGCATCAAGCTGGTGGAACATTTCAGCTTGCAGAAAAAGCCAGCCATAGCAGAATCTCATAATGTCTTAAAAGCACTGTAACAGAATAATGACAATCAGCTTTGAAATGTATACCCTTCAGACATTAGATAATGCAGAAGGTCTACAAACTGCCATGTAACAATATGAACACTGGATATTGATGGGAGATGGTGTTTCCTCAGTGTTTGAGGCAGTGGGTGAGAGCTAGCGTAATGCATTTAATACTTCCTGTTACAGTCTATCTCCTTTTTTGTTCTCTTTTCTCAGGTATCGGCTCTCCTCTGTCTCTGACTGAGTAAAAGAAGATGAGTAGCACGCACACCCCCACAGGGACCCCGGTCCAGCGCAGCCCCAGTGAATGCGAGAGAGGAGGCTTCTCAGCCGTCCAGTCACCACAGCACCCAGACGGCCACTCTGGGCCCATCGGTGAGGCAGAGCGCAGGCGCCTGGTGTCCAGCATCCTGCAGAGCCCGGTGAGTCCCTGCCCCTCTCCTCGGCACACCACGGACAGCGGCCGTCTCCACTCCCACCGCCCTTGACGGCCCCATTTAATCCCCTGCCCTCTCTTCCCTTCCCCCTCATTAGGCTACCAAAGATGTGATTATCTCCAACGCTCAGATTTAATCTTGTCTGAATCACCACTTGACAGCTGCATCTGTGGCAAGACTCGGTGCAGGCTCGGAGTGGGAGGGGAAAAAAATAGTGGGGGGGGGTGGAGAACAAAAAAATCTGAGCGATGCAGTTAGGGCACTTCTGCAGCAGCCCATGCGGAGTGTAGGCGGTAAGGGTAGGTGGGCGCCTTTCACACTGCCTCTCTCACCTGCTCCCGACATTGCTGTCAGTCTTTCAGGGAGGAGCTGGATGTGCTGATCCAGGAGCAGGTGAAGCGGGGCAGCAGCTCCTCCAGCCTGTGGGCCCTGCGCCAGATTGCTGATTTCATGGCCTCCCATGGCTCCCCGGCAACCCTGCCAGTGTCTCCTTCCTGTAGGTACCAGAAGTGTGTCTGCGCACACACAAGCGCAAATACACACAAGTAAAAGCACACTCAAAAAGCATATAAGCACACCTGTATACACAAATATACATGCATGTATAGCTCTGGAGTGGGTATTATGTTGCAGTACATGCATACAAGTACATGGACGCATGCACACATTCACAGGAGCATCACGCATTTACACACACAAATCCACTTGCATACTAACATGCACAAATAGAGTTGGGTACACAATTGTATACCGAAACTGCACACATTTTGACAAACATGATGTCGACCATTCACAATAACACACACATTACTCTACTGAGTACACTCATGCTCAGGCACACACACACACATACACACCAGCATCAAGAAACGCCAGGCTACTCATACAAGCAGTGTTATGTAACAGTGAATCACTGTAAGAGAAGGCTGCTCTTCTCTACCTCCCACAGCCATGACGCTGGTGACTCCTATTAATGACCTGGCAGCCTGGGAGCCTGCCTCAATGGCCAAGGGGGAACGGCTAATGCGCTGCAAACTGGCCAGTGTGTACCGCCTCCTGGATCTCTACGGTTGGGCCCAACTTAGCCGCACCCAACTCACTGTGAGTGTGTGTGTGTGTGTGTGTGTGTGTGTACCTGTGAATTCCTGCCACATTTCTGGGACTGTGTGTACACACACCCTTCTGTGTGTAAGTGGAGCTGTGGATGCTTATCTCCTCTCCTGGACTGTGTGTACACACACCCTTCTGTGTGTAAGTCGAGCTGTGGATGCCTATCCTCTCTCCCGGACTGTGTGTACACACGCCCTTTTGTGTGTAAGTGGACCTGTGGATGCCTATCTCCTCTCTTGGACTGTGTGCCCACAGCTTCGAGTCAGTAAAGAGCAGGATCACTTTCTGGTGCTGCCTGATGGCTTGGCTTATTCAGAGGCAACCGCAGGGAGTCTGGTGAGTGTGTACCTCTCGGTTATTCCTTACATTACTAGTACCACACCTTCTGTATAGTATCACACCTGAATTTATCATTTAATAAGAAGCATTTTATTAGCATAGGTACTTATCTGGCTGTGATTATTCATCATTTAAATTACCAAGGCAATGTATGTTGACATCTTTTAAAAGTACACATTTAGTAAGTGTCATTTTGCTGAAAAATAGTAATTGAAGAAGCAGTATAACTAGAGATTTAAATCTCTGAGTCTTCATGGAACATTAGTTTTAATGCTAGCCTGTACTGCAGTCCCAGAATCTCTTTACAGATTCTACACATGCTACATATCTCTGCTTCATGACCTGTGACCTTTGTGCAGGCGAAAGTGAACATCCTGGGCGAGGTGGTGGAGAAGGGAAGCACCACATTGGGCATCGACTCCCGTGGCTTCAGCCTGCATTCTGCCATCTACTCGGCCCGGCCCGACGTGCGCTGCCTGCTGCATCTACACACGCCTGCCACGGCTGCGGTACGGCACAGCAGAAGCAAGGCAGGAAGTGTGGGAGGAGGCTGGTAATGAAACGAGTGCAGAGGAAGAAGAGGAAGCTAAGGCTGTGACTGGGCTGCGGCCAGCTGGGCTATAATTGAGTATGGAAGTTTAAGGGCAGTGTAAAACTATCAAGTATGTTTTCAGTACATTTCATGCATCTGATGAGACTATTTGTGCTTATGGCAATGAAAGTACAGTGTTAAGTGAACTTAATATTCAAAGGGAATGAACGCAGGCATATACTCAGTACCATAAGTCGTCTGCAACATTGTTTCATAACTGAGATGCTAAACATATACTGCTGTGTTACATGATTCCACGTACAATATGAGACATGCCAGACTATGAGAAACAAAGATAGACTTTATATGTTGTTAAACTTATTTACAATCATACTGAAAGATAGATTTAGCAAAAAGAAGGCAGGGACATACATGGATAATTAAGCTCTGGTGCTACTGCAGAATGTTACACCAATTGAGCATCATTAGTGGTGTTCAAACTGAATGTTGACTGCTTGGGCAGGTGTCAGCCATGAAGTGCGGCCTCTTGCCACTATCCCATGAGGCCCTGCTGGTAGGTGAGGTGGCCTACTTCGACTACAATGGAGTGATGGAGGAGAGGGAGGATCGAGTGGAGCTACAGAAGAGCTTGGGGCCCACCTGCAAGGTGAGGGGTGCAGGGGGTTAGCAGTCAGAGGATAGGGGAGGAGTTGATAAAAATCTTGCAGTGACGCCAGTGTGACATGTGCTACGTAGGTGCTGGTGCTTAGGAACCACGGCATTGTGGCCCTAGGAGAGTCAGTGGAAGAGGCCTTTTACTCTGTCTACCACATCCAGGCTGCCTGTCAGATACAGGTAAGCAGAACATTTTCATACCACACTTGTTGGGAGAATTTGGCCCATTTATATTCTGCACCTTCCACACCCAAACTGTCAAAGGCTGTATGTGTCTAATGTATTTCTAAAGTCCAGTGGGAAAGGGAAGGTTGTTTTCCAAGTACTGTGGTGTTTCCTACTTCTGCACCTGAACATTGTTCTGCAATACCAAAACATGCCTGCAGGTGTCAGCTTTGTGCAGTGCTGGTGGGGAGCAAAATTTGATCATGTTGGATCGGACCACCCAAAAGCCTAATGCAGCTGGAACTGTAGGCTGGGCAGGATCAACTTTTGGCCCTCTGCACAAGAGCCGACTCGGGGAGCATGAGTTTGAAGCACTGATGAGGATCTTGGACAATTTGGTAAGATCTTTTCACTACATGATTAAATATAGGTGTGAAAAAGTTGTTGATGGAGCCTAGTCCAAAACCAAACAGATACCAGGACTCATGTATGTGTGAACTGTACTGTGAAGTTAAAAAATGTTTCTAATGTAAACGTTTTACACCAGAGTTCAATTAGCTCTCTCATTTTGCTCATGTTAATCTCTTTTTTTAATGTGGTCTATTTCTTTTAATTCAATCCATGCATGGTAGATATTAGGCAATTATTTGTGTGCAGTTTACTCTAAAATGTAGAGGGTATTGGGTGACAGGCACTATTAATGTAAAACAGTGACTCTACATTAATTTCACAATGACCACATACACTAACACCCTGTATAGATGTACCAAGAACAATCCACAGAATGTGTCGATCAATGTGGGGGGGGGGGCTTTGCTGTAATGCACAGCGGGAAAGCAGGAGATGTAGATATGTCGAGTTCATGGCCATTCAAGGCACTGATAACAGCACATGCCATTGGACATATGCTAACCATTTCAGCCGTGCATATAAACCATGCAGTTTAACAAAACTTCTTCTGACACAGACCAGTGAATCTTGCGATTTCTGTCTGTAGACATGAGACAGGGACAGTTTTGTGCTTCAGGTTTAGGTTTCTGTAGCGTGTCACACTGGCTTGCACCATGCCTATGGGCTGCATCGTATCTGACGCCCCCCCTTTCCCCCCTCCCCACACACAAATATTCAGGGTTACCGGACAGGATATGCGTACCGCTTCCCTGTGCTGCTGGAGCGAGCAAAGACCCGCAGGGAGGTAGAAGTGCCGGCGACTGTCACTGCGTTCAGCTTCCAGGAGGATGGAGAGCGCCCAGGGCCCCGACAACAGCCGCACACCCAGCGGCAGCAGGAGAGGACACGCTGGCTCAACACCCCCAACACCTATCAGCGGGTCAGCCAGGACCAGGCCAGTCCTGGGCACCAGCGTACCACGGTGAGACTCTGGATATGATTGGCTCATCTGAAACAGAAAAACTGTTTTAACTTTCATAAACTGCAGCCAACAACAGAACACTGCTGATATGTTGTTGAGGGGAAAAAGCATTTCAGGGCTACATGAGGTGTAACATATAGTGGAGAGACCATCTGAGCAGCAAGGGTTGGTTTTTTATTTCACAGTATAGTAAACTTGATAAGTCATGCCAGTGGGAGGTCCCTGTGTCCCTATTTGCCCCTCCTCCTAGCTCTCCGCAATGCAGGGAAAATCTCCCTGTACCTGCTGCAGAGGCTTTTCTTCCTCTGCCCTCTAGTGTCCAAAGCATGTCATGCCATTTTACCAAGGCCGCTGTATACTGCGTAGTTCACGAGTTTAGACATTAAAAAGATGCATACGATTTTTCAGCTTTACCCTTTACTGGAAGGGGATCAGGTCCAGGACCATTTCTTTTGTAAATTCTTAAGACTTCCTGGATCAATGCAGGTGACTTTGTCAATGTATGAAATTTGTATGAAATTGTTAACTCATCAGCCATTCTGGTTTACTTGCTACATCTTATAAGCAGGGGGTAAATGTATATTTTGCTATTCACCTTGTAAACATGATAGGCAAAGTTAAGGTAATATTAACATTACCTTACATTGGTAACACTATGCTGTTTGCACATAAAAAATGAATATAAGGCTATAACAACTGACTGGTCACTAAAATCACATTGTTCTGTTTTCCAGTGGATGAAGAGCGAGGAGGCCACACAGGGCAGTGGAACAGCCATTAAGATTGAGAATCCAAACCAGTTTGTCCCTCTGTTTACTAACCCTCAGGAAGTGCTGGAGACTAGGAACAAGGTACACCAGACAACAAAGAGTTTTGGCACAGGACAGTCACTCTACATGGCTGTGTGTGCGTCATATGATGCAGGGTGCACTAGCAGTTTGCCACATTGCCTTAGGAGAGCTGCTGTGTACCGTGCCTTGCTTCTGCCGGAGCAGGCGCAGAGATGCCGAGTTTAGTGGCAGCACTTAAGTGTTTCTGCCCCTCCCTCTTGCTCTCTCTCTCTGCTAGATCCGTGAGCAGAACCGCCAGGACATGAAGACTGCCGGGCCCCAGTCGCAGCTGCTGGCCGGTGTCATAACTGATAAGAGTCCACCGGTACAGTCTGAGTGCTCTTAGACACAGCTGTACATACACATGGGCACAGGGAAGGCTGCAGTACAATCCACTCTGTTTTGGCAGTCCACTGCAATGCACCACTGCACACAACTGCCTGACATTATGCTTAGAAAAGCAAATAATTAACCACTGCTCTCATATTACTGCAACTCTCCATAAAAGTGAGTCTTTACTCATATTGATGGATTTGTCCAGCTTTCCTTTTCTCCAGTTTCTGCTTGGGGAATCATTGGTTTTCATGCTCAGCAGACAGACATATAAATTGTTTAGCTGCATTCTGATACATCAAGATATTTCTACACATCTTTAGAGCATCCTTAATTTAGCCATAGCACTGCAATAGTCCAGAAATCACCATAGTTCTCTGCACATTAGCATTTTTACTGATATTGCTCAAGACTTTTAATTAAAATTAACACAGCATCTTTATGTGTTTAAGTAAGCAAATATAACTCCTTGATAGTTTAAAAAAGAATGGGCAAAGATGCATTGTATGGAGACACAATGGAGACTTGGTTGACATAATGTGTAAAAGCCATAAGTTGAGTCAATATCTCGCTACACAGTGTCTCAGCCTGGCTGACGTATTAGTGCCTCTTCACATCTGTCAGACACCCGTGGTTTACTGGGCACCAGCAGTGACATGCGTATGAGTTTTTCCTACACAGCATTGTGTGGCCTTTATTATGTAAAGATTGCCAAACACATGACAGAATATTGTAGAGAACGTACCTTATGTTTTACGTGTCTGAGGCACAAATGGATGTTATAGAACATAGAACACAATAGAAATCACTCAACATGATTGAAATCTGTAGAATATGATAATTAAAAAAGTGCAATGCATACTCCTGGTGTAGATTTGACACTGTCATCTTTTACCCAGTCTACAGAAACAGAACAGACAGGTGGGCAGAATGGCCTTGATGGAGGTCCAGAAAAGCCTGCAAGCACACCAGAACCTGAGCCTCCTAACCCCTTCAGCCAGCTGACTGACAAGGAGTTGGAGGAGTACAAACAGGAGGTGGAAAGGAAACAGCACCTTGACTTGGAGGACGGTATGTCACTAATGCTCCTTAAGCCCTGTAACACTCCTTGTCATGGACACCATATACCACTGACTGTCAGTGCCTTGCCGCTGACTCCTGACCATGCTCACCTCCCACACCACCTTGGACTGCCTCGTTACTGACTCCTGACCATGGTCACCTCCCACTGCACTTCAGATTACCTTGCCGCTGACTCCTGACTACACTCACCTCCCATTGCACCTCAGACTGCATCACTGCTGACTCCTGACAATTCTCAGGAAGAAGAACTTCTTCACACTTTCATTAAAATGTGGTAGCTAAATACACAGCCAATTTTGGTCACAAGATTTAGAAGCCACTAGGGTAGCATTTCAGCATCCTTTATGCTAATCATTATGAATCCCGAGAGAGCAGCGTTCATGAGAAAGCAATGATTAGAAACTGCAACGACTTTAATGTAAACATTATAAAATAGGAATGCTGTTCTGAAAGGATGACGATATGCAGGAGACAGCCAGAGATAACTAGTAGAACACAAAACCACTGCAGTATGGGTATGTCCCACTGAAATCCAAGCTGAAATGTCTAATAGCAAGAACAGAGGAGGCAAAGCTTCAGAAAAACAAAGAAACAACTTTGTGTGGCTAATACGATTTCTTTAAAATACATTATATCATTTGTATTTGTAAAAATGACACATTACTGATCTAGCAGTAAGTGTAATGTATTACATGTATTATAATGTTATAGCAATACGTTAAACTTCCAGACCACTAACCTTATGATTGCTGACCCTGATCGTGTATTCTGTAAAGGTCACGGTTATAAAGGTTATCTTTAACACAGCCCACTCTCCCTACACTTGTCCAAGTGTTTTTCCCAGCTCACCAATACACAGAGCATCTGTGTGTTTCTCTCTCTCCCTTTGCAATGCCATCAGGCGGGGAGGAGCTGGCAAATGAGAAGGGGACTCCCCCTGCCACCTCCCCAGAAAAATGTCCTTCCCCCAGTAACCCCCCGCCGTCAGGTGAGGCCCAGTGGTGCTGATGCAAAGCCCTGTGCTTCCATGCAGCACGCGTGTAGTGATGTTTCCCCCCCTCCCTTTGTCTACGTTTCCTCATTTCACCCCAGCTGTGGTTTTGCCACCCATGCTTTTCCCGGCACAATAAAACAGAAACAACACAGACCTGTGAGCAAAGGGCGCATGCGGTCTGCATGTGCAGAGGTCTACATGTGTTCCAGTCTACATGTGCAACAGTTTGCATGTGCAACAAAATCCAGCTAAAGGCTTGCACTACTGCAATAAAATCTACAAAAAACTAAAAACATGCATTTCTGATGTGAGTTAGATTTTAGTGGAAGAATTTATATATCATTTTATTTGCAAAACTGCAGTAAACCATTGATGTCCCTGTGATGAGAAAATAACGATGTATTTATGATCCACTTAACAGTGAGGGATGTCGTGGAAATTTTATTATCTTATAATAATAGTTCACTTATTACACAGACAATTCAAATTTGCTTGTTTCGCATGTACTCAGGAATGGAAACATGTAGCTATAAGTTTAAATTTGTGCTATTAATTTTAAAACAAATTATTATGTTAATCATTTATGGAAGTGCTGTGCACAATGAATTAATCCTAAACAGATACCAGTGCATGTAAGCAATCTTATAGTCAGCATGAAACACCTTTTTCTTGTTTTTCTGTAACAGCATCGTATTTGATAGTAGTGATGTTGCCACTCCATTTTGCATTGCATTGCTTATATACGACTGCCAGCAGTAAGTAACAACCGTGTTAAAGAGCATACAGAAGACTATTAGTAAGTAATGCTGTGAACATTGTGTTCGTGCATGTGTCTCGGTCACGTGTTTGGAACGGTTGCAGAATGTTCAGTATCCATTTGTTTTGTGTTCACATTGCACACGACGGAGCATCTGCATACTGTGTTGTGATGTCCGTCCGTCTGTCTCCACAAATGTGTTCGTCTCTCCCTCTGTCTGTCTATGTCCCTCTGTACTGACTGATAGTGAAGCTGTCTGGTACTGAGGTCTGGTCTCACTAGTAAGTACTGAGAAGCTGTTAGCTGTTAAACACCATTTAATAACTGGTTAATGATGAGCTGCAGAGCGAATAGCATGACGGTGGTGTCATATTACTATGCTGTTGCCGTTGCCGTTACTTCACACTCGGGGCGCTTCTGTCGTCTCATTGTCAGATGAGGCAAAAGTGACCAAGGCCACAGAGGCCTCTGAGACACTGGTGGAAAATGGGAAGGAGGAGGACCAGCAGCAGGATGAACTAGAGAAAGGAATGAAAGCCTTGTCTACCAATGAAACTTCGCCTGCACCTCCCACAGCGCCCCCAACAGCACCACCCTCCAAGACCCCTGAAGGCTCTCCCTCCAAGTCACCTTCCAAGAAGAAGAAGAAATTCAAGGCCCCGTCCTTCCTTAAGAAGAGTAAAAAACAGAAGGACAAAGCAGAAGTCTGAGATTGAGCTTGGACACAGTGAGAGTATTTACTCACAAGGGGGCGCTGTATAATAACAGCTGTGTATGTGCTCTCTCCCCACTGTCCATGTAACCTCACAAACACAGCAGTTCGCTGCACAAACCTGTACTCTGTCCTATATCACCCTTCTATATATATACAGTATATATACAGTATATACATATGTATAAATCCGATCGTCACCCTTCCTATTTTTGATTTAACTGGTGTTTGTTTTGTGGCAAAATGCAGATTCACTAAGACTTCGTCACAATTCCCAAGGATTTACAAAAATACAAGTTCTGTATCAGTATATCTGAGCAATTAAGCTAAGAAAACACGCGTAACACAAACTGTCACTAAATGTAAAGACAAAAAGCCATGTTAAACACGTCTGCTTCATATTACTTTGCTCACTGATTATGGGGTGTTGAATGGATGTGTAAAGTGTAAGTACAATGTATGCAGTTGTAAACGTGCTTTTTATTGAATGATGATTTTTTTAATTCACTTTTCCACTCAAATGCACTCATGATTCTGAGTCAAAAACATCAGGGAATAGTAAATAAAATGTAACATCACACATATTAAAACCATGGTGAGAAAAGTTGGTACTAATTAAAGAAAAGGCCTGCTTATAGCTTGTGGGTGCAGTTAGAGCTGAGACGTGAAAGGCACTGATCATTTTTTGTCATGTTTTTCTTTGAAGTTAAACAAGCATACACTAAACACTTATTTGGAGCAGTTGCTGTTATTACTATTATGCTTAGTTAGCATTATTTTATGGTTATGTATTTATATTTGTTGTTTTTTAATTGAATTGGATTTCATATTAACTGCAAGTGTAAAAATGTTAACGACGTATCTGTCATTAAACATCTTTTCAGTTTAAACCCTGTGTTTCTCTCTTTTTTTTCTTTTTTTTTTTAAGCAGTGCAAAGGCAGTCAGAGCTCACACAGCCTTGCTGGTCCAAGATTTGGTTATGTGAAGACACTATTGGACAACACTTTTAAAATTTTTTATAAATACAAGCGAGAATGGGATATATACTAACGAGTGTTCCAGTCAATGAAAATGTATTTAGTGGTTGTCTCAGTCAAGGTAAAGCAGTTATTTTTATCCAACATGTCAGCTGCGGACCTATTCCAAATGCTGAAGTAAACTGATAAATGTAATTCCTACATACCTTCTGAATTCATGAGGTTTATGTTTAATTACCTTCTTGGAATAGCAAATTTTGTCAATGTCTTACAAAATATCTACGTACAAAATTGAGTGGGTCCGTTGATATGAAATATTAGAACGTGGTTAAACATCTAGGTAGTAATTGTCGCCAAACGTATGCCACTTTGTCAAATCATTACGCATTTTCATTGTCTGGGTTTGAGGATGGGTGGGTACCAGAGCAACAGACAATTTCCAAAGGAGGGACCATCTGAAAATAGCCACAGATTGATGAGATGGGGAGGGCTATGAATTATGGATTACAGTAGTCAAGATTAACGAACAAACACATTGCTGTGGCCTTCTCATTTAAAACCCAAAAGATCTACTGATCTAAAAGTGTCAGTTTTAGTTCAGATATTAATACTGGTAGATCAGTGGGTATTCCGTATTTAAAAGTCACAAAATTATGACAACACTGATATATTAGTAAGACACACAACTCAATAACGTAACCTTTCTGTGAAAACCGTCGGTATTGTATGGTCTCATGCTAAAGAATGTAGTATTTCGTTTTGTTGGGGCAAAATATTAATGTTGTACAATATAAAACAACTTTGAATCATAAATATAACAAAAAGTTAAAATGTGAATTTTTAACGTATCGGGGAAACTGTACTCCATGCGGAATTAAGGATAAACACGAATGTATCATGAATATACAGAGAAGAAAACGAAGGAACCAATGTTTGTTGGAACTCAAAGGAAATATTGTTTGTTGCCGTGGGGACTCTTATTGCGGATACAGAACTTGAAATTGCTGGCGTTGTTAGTGGAGTTTGGATTTTTACTGTTACTTTAGTGTTGAAACATATTGTCTGGCTATTTAAAGGAACATCAGGATGGGGAGAAGTAGGAGTAGATCACCACCAAGGCGAGGTTTGTAGTTATAGTATTGATAACTGACCAAGCTAACATGATCAATGAGTAGTATTTACTATTTAGCACAGACACATATCTTCCAGTGTAATTTGTTTAACTGAATGAAATTAGTGTACATGAAATCTGATTATTTAAAGCGTGAATCTCGTATTGATGCACTTAAAGGTGGGATGAAACTATGTGCCATGTGTTTGTAATTTAAATCGTCATTGTCATATTTTATTGTAAAGCAAACGTTTATTGTATTTAAAGTCTAAAATTGTAAGTTTGTCGTATTGATAATTCGCAATTTTCAATTGCTATATATTTTACAGAGAAGTCGCCTTTTTCTTCATTATTTTACATGTAACATTATTAGTTTGCAGATACGCGACTCAAAGTTTCCACGAGTAACCGATTTCTTTACGCTGATTGCAGAGAGACGACGGTCGCGGTCAGTCTCTCGGGACCGAGAGCGTCGTCGCAGGGAGAGGGAACGTTCCAGATCTCGTGACAGAGATCGACGAAGATCTCGCTCTCGTTCCCCCCACCGGCGTCGCTCTAGGTGAGAAAAGCTTTGGGTTTACACCTACACGACATATAAATAGAACCTTACCTGTCAACGCCTTGAAGGTCTACCCTTTACAAGAAACTGTTGTTGCCCTTACAGAGTTTTAAAAACGAGTAGGTAATGATTGCAATACAGTGGTTTACACTGACATCCATCAGCAGCTAATGAATTTCAATTTCAGTGTTGGACACACTTAACCAGTGCAAATAAGTATAAAAAATGACCATGTTGTAGGACTGGTACTAGTAACTGACAGGCTTAGCAGAACATAATAATATATCAGGATAGTCTGATATTTCAGCTATGTTGCTTATAATAGCATATTGCAGATTTGGCTGACTGCAACACATCACTTGAAGGCTTGATATCAAAGCATGGTATGTCATAGTTCAGTTTAACTTGAAGAAAAGCTGTAAGGATATCTGCTCCCATGATTATTTAAAAAAAGTTTGTTGTTAGATTATAAATTTACATTCAGAAACATCGTTCACTATGCACCTAAGGCAATTTTTTACATTTTTTTCCATTTTCAATCTTTTTCATAGTGATTTTCCTTAACATAAAAAGTATGACACAAACAAATGGCAGGTCTTGAACCCATGAAGTCGCAGCCTGCTCAGTTACCATACAAGAAGATTAAGCCACTGAACTAAAGACCCGAGTCACTCATTTTGTGGACTAATCAGATTCTTGTCCTGAGAATTTGAGATTTCTAGTAGTATTTGCCACTACACATGCAAAAATTCAGTAATATGTGAATCTGTGTGAAAGACACGTTTTAACTTCTTGATTCAGCAGTACCAATGTCATTAAAACACACAAGTCAGAGTCTTACACGTAAGGGAAACGCTTATCTAGAAAACTGAGTTGTTTTCATGTGCAAGTTCCTTTCATTTAGCAGTGTCACATTGTTTCATGAAGAAAATAATTCATTTTTTTCCACATCTTTGCTAATGAAAGGGGAATGTCGTTAGACTTTCAACCTTACAAAATTTCGAGATTTTTATCGAACGTGGGTGCATCTCCCTTGAAAATAAAACCAAACTATTATAACAAAGAACTCTGTTTTTCAGGCAGACTGTCACTGTAAACACACCACAAATAGCTATCTGTCTGTGGAGAGGAACTACTCTGTGTGATTACATTGAAGAAGCAATGGCCTTGAAGTGAATTTTTCCATTTTAAAAATTCAGACACATATTGTCTTTGCCCATACAAAAAATGCCTGTTTGGTGTACAAAGTTAAAAAATGCGCCCCGGTGCCTCAATGGGTGGAACATGAGGTTCAGATGCAGAAGATTTGGTTTGAATCCCAGCCCAGCTGCCACTTGTGTACTTGAGCAAGACATTGGAATGCTAGCTCCCCAGGCACCGCATATGGCTTTTCGCCCCAGGGGGAGGGGTTAAATGCAGAGAACCAATACTGCAGTAACATGTACATGAAATGGTGTAAATTGCTTTGGATTAAAGTGTCTACAAAATGAATAAATATAAAAAGTGCAGTTTAACAATGCATATAAATACCATAAATATATGGTAAAAACCATGCAGGTTGAGAGGTACTTAAAACTTTTACTGTCACCATGACATGTTTATAATTTGTACATTTTATGTCAGCTGTCTTCTAGGCTGAAATAAGCTGTGAAAACATTTCTCAGGAACATGACTTTTGGCTATGCTACAGTTCTGACTGCCTGCAATGTGTTTGTGGAATGAGCTAAAATCATTCGTTTTGTTGTGTATCTTATATATAAGTATAATTTTATGGTAAAACAATGCCAAAAAAACTTACGTTTACTGTGAATTGTGTCCCACAATTGTACAGAAAGGGGTAGGAATTTTTGAGAACTCGATGTAGGCTATATGTTTAAATACTTTTGTCATGTTTTACCTCCCACCCCTCCCATATCAAACTGTGCCTGCAATGCTCTTGATGGTACACAGTTGTTCACAGTATAAACCATACTTACAAATAATGTCTGTTATCCCTTTGTTGATTAATTGTTGGGGAATCAACCATGTGTCACAGTCCGTGCTTTTACTATCTGACTGTATCCACAGGTCTCCACGGAGACATCGCTCCTCCTCTTTGTCTCCATTGCGGCAGAAAGAAAGACGAGAGGATGACAAGAAGGATGTGAAAGACAAAGCTGTGAAGGAACATCAAATCTCAGGTCTTTCCCACGTTGTCTTGTTTTGTGAGCCGTTTACGCAGTAGGTGTCCTGCTCTCAGAGCGCAAAACTGGAACCGAAAAAGGATAAAAGTGGTTACTTGCATATCAAAGCTGTGACAGTGAAATGTTCCTTTTTTTTTTTTTTTTGTAATTGTTTCATCGTTGTCTGTCCCAACTTTTTTGAAATGTGTTGCAGCCATCAAATTCATAGTAATCATTTATTTGCAAAACACAATACAGCTGATCAGTTTGAACTTTAAATAAGTTGTCTTTATGCTATATTCTGTTGAATGTGTGCCAAGAAGGATCTGTAAATCATTGCATTTTGTTTTTATTTGCATTTTACAAAATGTCCCAATTTTTTGGAATTGGGGTTGTATTCCCCAATTCCTGTTTTATGTTTTTATTGGTTAATGTTTTTTGCTATAAAGTTTCATAAGTTTGAATACCATCTTTTTAATATGACCCCCCAAGGAAACCAAAGGCATTTACTAATGTCTGAAACTTTTTTCAGGGTTTTTTTTTTTTTTGCTGTTGCAGTTATTGGTTTGTCACGCTTTCATTTTGGTGTTTTAAGTATAAAATTAATTATACATTTTTAACAATACAAATCACTCAAGTAGAAATAATGCACTTAGCTAACATTACAGCAACTTATTTTTTTATTGAATTATCTGACCTTCAGTTTAAACATAAATTTCAGTATTTACTTAATTTTATTTAATTAAATGAAAGGAATGTGCAGTGCTTATGTATGAACTGTCCAGTCAAAATATTATGACCAACTCTAGGTCGTATCACCTCCTTGTGCTGCCATTACTGCAGCTATGTGGTGAGGCATTGATTTAGTAAGGCGTCTGATGATTTCCACAGGGATGCTGTAGTGACACCAGAGCTTCTTGTAGAGCATCAGGGGTTCTTGGTGGGGCATCCATGTGTAGCCTGAAGAGTTCAGGGTGTGGTCCAGAGGGTTGAGCAATCGTGGTGATTCCCAGGACAACATTCCCTACACCAGTTCACTACCACTGTTTACCTGTGTCCGCTGAACTATTTGGCATAGCTGAAAGGATGATTCATCAGAAAAGGCAACCGCCTTTCACCCTCCTCCAGTCATTGATGGTCCATTGCCTTTGTTCAGATGCAGAATGTAACTTATGTGTGCTTGTAAGCTTGGGTACCTTGCATGGATGTCTGCTGCAAAGACATATGGAGCAGATGTATCAGACGCAGCTCTAGACGTGTCTTGATTAAGCGTCCACCATTTGTCCGTTTAGTGAATGTCTTTCTCATGTCCTTCCATTCTTGGAACACCCTAACTACAGCATTACATGAACAGCTCATGGTATCCACAGTTTTCATTATGTTCCCAACCTTCAGCCAATAGTGAATAGTCATACCTTTTTCAAATTCCTTTGTCAAGTGACTCGCAGTTTTTTTTTTTTTTTTTTTTACTTACAATAGGTTCTAATTAGCGTGCCCTTGTCCTTATATTCTCTCCTCACCTCTATTGGAGGTGATCATTTTTAGTTTTGGACTGGATGGTCTGTTGTTTTGCTGCATAGAAACATATTAATGACCTCATCACATATTTAAAAATTATATATCATAATAAAGTCAAGGATTGATTGTTACATAGGTATTATATTGTATGGTGCTTCCGTGATATTTAGCAACATTTGTTTGGGGTTTTTGGATGGGTTGGTAATGCATAATTTTTAGTGTCCATACTGCATTGTTTCATTAAATTTATTACATGTTATACAACATTTTTTGAAATTCCCAGTATTTAGGCAGTGCTCAATTTGTCAATTTTATTGCTTAGAGGAAGATCTGCAGGGCAAAACCGAAGACGAGATTGAGATGATGAAGCTCATGGGCTTTGCTACTTTTGACACCACCAAGGTAACTTTTGTTTCATTAAAGTTAATCTGCACTGACATGTTTTCATGCTTTGATGTTAACTATTGCAGCTTTCAGTATTTATGCTTTCCCTGCCACAATCCTTCCTTCCTGCTGCTGTCAGACTGTACAACAGGCATTCCTAATATGGACTGGTTCTTTTATATACAATATTCACCATGCAATTCTGTGTTCTTAATTTACTATGTGTTAATTTATTTTATTGCTCTTTTTATAGGTATTTAGTTTCATTTAATTTTTGATGCTCTTCTGGACTTTCTGCTACCTTTTCTGTACTTGCTGCTGCAACATTGTAATTTCCCCTTGTGGGACAAATAAAGGTTTCTTCTTCTTCTTCTTATTGGAAATCCTGTAATTCTGATACATACCACAAGATGGCAGTTCACTGAACATGTTCATATACTTGTGTATCTTGTCAGTGTTAATTTTTGTTCAGCTTTTTACTTTTTTTTTTTTTTTACCAAACAGGGAAGGAAAGTCGATGGTTCAGTCAATGCACATGCAGTTAATGTGTGTCAGAAAAGAAAATACAGGTTGGTTTTCTTCTAAATCTAGTTCTGTTACAATATCTTGTGTAAATCTTGGGGAAAAAAACCTATTATAAGCTTATTCCATTTTTTTTTTACTCAAGTATTTTTTATAGTAATGTGATTGAACTGAGCATGCTATGATAAAGTTTTGCCTCCAAAGTTGTACATTTCTCTGTGTATTTGAACCTAGAGGACTGTAGGGAGTCTTTGCAAACAGCAGCCAATCACGTTGCAACCAAATCACCTCAGCAGGTGCTTCATTGCTGGGAGACCAGTGTTCCCATTGGTAGATGGTGATGTAATGTATTAGTGCTGCAAAAGTTGGGGGGGCAATGATGTAATGATATTTTCCCTTATAGGCAGTACATGAACAGAAAAGGTGGATTCAACAGACCTCTGGATTTCATTGCTTGAAAGACACCTTACAGAAGAGAAATGGCTTTCACAAACTTCATAATATTTTTACCAGTTCTTTCAATATCAAAAATCTTTACATTTGTTAAAAATAGATGTAATTTATGTTTCTTCCAAACCTGCTTTTGTTTGTAATATTTCATTGTTATAGTAATTTCATTGCATGAAAGATGTAGACATGGATTGTGGAACATCTGATTTTTTTTTTTTTTTTTAAGTCTGGCTTTCAAATAGTTTTGTATGGCATTAGTTGCGGTCCAGCAAGGGTGTAATGGATGTTGAAATAAAGTTGTTAAATTTGGACAGCTGTTTAATTCTGAATTGACAATATTAAAACCAGTGTTTCACACAACACTAAATGGGAATGATCAGTGCAGACATCTTCATAGGTACGATCTGACCAATGAGTAGTCTTTGCTCATTCCAGTGTGAAAAAAGGTAACTTGTTGTGACTTTATCACTGAGTTATCAGCTTGGCAATTCCACACTATCTGTGTTGGTGCTGTGGACCTGGCAAATTCTTAGGCCATTGCCCCACAAAGCACTACTCCCTCTGATACATGTTGGTACTCCTCTTGGGGCCTATGAATATACTGGTCTTTATTTCCCCCATTAATAGAAATTACTGCCATTTTTTAGGTTTGTATCATCTGCCTGTAGACTTTGCCTATATTTTTCTGTTAATGATTTCCAGACTTCCTTTCTTATGAAGACATTATTGCATTCGGTTTATGTTAGGAATTTTTACGTCTTGTCTGCAGAGAAAAGAAGCCGTTCTCATTAAAAAGACAGTCTAGGGTGGTGTGCACTTCTGATACATTTGTAACACTGTTTGGCTTATGTGGCAGAAAGATCTTAGCTTTCCATTCACTCGATTTTTGCTCAGGTTAAATTTTATTTTTTTTTTTGTAGAAGTATAATTCCTGATTCATCTAACTATATGAAGGCGTTAAATTGAGCAATTTGTGTTGTAATATCTCACGTAATAATTAACATATATGTACATTTTCATCTTCGAGTAAGATTCTTGGTGCTTATATCCGTCTAAAAAATTTTGTAAGATAGAAATTGTTACAAATGCAATCATCTTCGTTTCCGCGCTACTGTTGTGTGCATTTGCCTTTAAATTACGTATTATCAGTACCATGGTATTTATGCGTTCGTTGTAACGTTTTATACGATTAAGAAAATATAATTTGGACCTGGCCGTTTTTTTTATTTATAACGTAATTTATAACTGCTTATAGTGCACGTACTGAATATACACTGATACGGTTATATATTATAGAACGAATAACACATACTCAACCATGCACAAAGCTCCGTGATAGCAAATAAAACGATTTATTTTGCGAGCGTACTTACGACGTTTCAGTCAACAAAACATTACATACCGTGTTTGATATGCAAAGAAAAATTAAAGATTGTACATTACACCAGACATGTGCCTTTAACCAATAAGGTCACTCAAACTAGCAACAACGTGGATGTACCAATCCTGTCTTTCAACACGATGACAATTACACCACGTGAACCAGGACTTTTTTTGGGAAAGGAAGGATTAGGGGCGGTCTTTCGATAACGCAAATAACAACCAATGTAAATGTGCCTGTTCCGTTTGTGAAGGCAAACGACCAATAGTAATCCTCCAGCACTCACATGGCTATATGTAATAAGGAAAAGCCCTCCATTACGGCTCAACAAAGAATGGTAGTTTACAGCCTCGGGATATGAGAACATGTTTCAAAATGGCGTGTTCACGACTGCCAGTTGCACATTTTTTGACAGTGTAACAACAACTATCAAGAAATATGTTGTTGTTGTCCGGAGAAGTGACAGATAAACCGTCCAATAGAAAGTCGATTTAGTGTGCCTCGTTTCCAATCGCAGAACAGTTCTCAACAAGCCCACTGACAGGAGTACAGTAGCCAGCGATCACTTAGTGGTGCTGCTTAAGATCGACGCTCGTGGGAAGCGACGGTTTTTTGTGCCATTTTTAATAAACAAACGTCTCTCCTCGACGCTGTCAGTTAGTTCAGCTCGAGACGTGCAGTCGATCTCTTTTAGCAAAGTAGCTAGCAAGCTAATAGCACAGGTGTACTTGATTTGAAGAGGCCCTGCTGTCGTTTTATTTATTTCTTATATATTTTTACGTTGACTCTTCGCTTATATTTTTGTGTAAATATAGCTATCAAGTAAACATACTCAACTAGGTACTATTTTTCCCAAACCGAAGGATTATTTTGTATGCGTTCTGTATTTTAAATCGGCTACTGGCTACCTGCTCCTCAGTCAGTTAAGTTGTCGGGGCTGTAGCTAACTTTAAAATATATTTTTGTCGAGCTTTAAAAGTAAAATCTCATTGTTATTTAGACATTTCATTGTTGTTGTTTAACTTGATTGTAAAACACAGAAGGGGACCTAAAACGATTAGATAGAAGGCGAGGAAATATTCGCTGTTGACAGCACTGATAGCTCTTATTTAATTGCACTTATTATTTTAACTGGACAGGCCTCCATATCTCCGATTTTATTTTAAATTTCATTAAACATCGCTGACGTGCGTTAATATATGTTTCTAAGAATAAAGAGTTACTCGTTGATTAGATAAAATAAACAGTCTTTTATTATTTATTTACATTTTGTAAACCCGCACAATAGGCAGTGTTTTCATAACTATATACACAAATTATAGTTTTCGTATTCTGTTCGCAACGGCGCACCAGGACTCCACGACAAAACTGTTTAATCTTATATTAAGCTGGGATCCTGAACCAGTTTTGAAAGCTAGCTATCTGACCCCGATTGTCAATTTATCGGTGTTATTGTGGAAAATGGCGGCGATCGGAATGGTGCAGATGTTGATCGAAGCTGCAGAGTACCTTGAACGCAGAGAGAGAGGTACAGTAATTATAACGATTGATCACTTTGTATGCTTATTAATATTTGTAACATGTACTGTGCGTAAATGCAGAATGGTGACTAGATCTGCCTGCACTAATGCATCAGATCAGCTGGGGGTTGCTGTATTCATTTAGCATTGAAATATTATTGTTTCCGTATTTGCTTGTGTATATGCATACTCTGTTTCTTCATTATGTTTCATTTCTGCGATACTATAATTAAAGTTATAGTTGTCTTGTAACTTCCTTTCTAAGGAGTGCAGTCCGCACGTATATAGCTGGGTAAAGACAGTATTTTTTTCTTAGAAGATACACTCACCTAACGACTGTTTACATTTCTCTGTTAAATCGGGTAATGAAACTTCAAAAGCTTTGCAATAATAATAATCAGCCAAGAGAAGTCGTCGGACCTAAAATCATGCACTTATTTTTCTTTGTAATTAAATTTTTGTTAGTTTGATTGGATCTGACACAGAAATGACTGAGTCTGTCCTAGCGCATCCCCCCTCCTTTTTCTCTGTTGTGGTTTGGCTGGGTAACGGGTTTACTCCAGTTCAGATGACATCATTGAATCAAGAGCGATGGATTCTCACAAATATGTTCTATACGTGCGAACTGCACAAACTGAAATTATCATCTCATTACAATTCTGTGAATTTATAGGGCTCAGGAAATGTTTATTGTTGTCAGTGGCAATTTCTTTACGTGGTGTTTGTGTCTTCTGTGCGCTTAATTTGTGTGACATGTCTGTAAACATTTCTGACTTGTTTGCAGAAGCTGAACATGGCTATGCTTCCATGTTGCCCTACAGCACCAGCAAAGAAAGGGACAGTTTAAAGCGAAAAAGTAAAAGCAAGAAAAATTCAAACAGCAGGTAATTTCACCAATGTTTTTCCACTATGGCATATTTGTGTGCTGTATGTTATCATGAATTCTACATTTGCAGACATGGAATTGTGTGTGTCTGTAACATGGATCTCTGTAACATGGTGTTTCTTACACATTTTGTACTCATGTACTTGTGCTTAGCCTAAACAGCACTTCTGTGAACCAGGAGTATTAATACCCCTGTGTGTCTCTGTAATTTGAATGGACCAACTGTTATCAAAGTGATGAATGCTGGCTGCCAATTATTCTCTTGACTGTGAAATTGATTTTGCTGTACACTGCTATAACACATTCAAACATCTCAGTTCCATGTTTAATAGTCATGGTATTGGACATTTCAAATATAACAGTTTTCTTCACAAAAGTTTAGGTTTTTAACCCAAATTGAAGATCCATAAAATGTTGTAGTTTTGAAAGTTATAAATATAATAAATAAATTTCATGATTATTTTGAGTGTTACTGGATTGTAAATTTGTAATTATTCCATACTAGTTTTGTGTTACAATAATGGTGACAAGATGTCAAAGATTTTACAATTCTTCATTTAAATGAATGTAATTTTGTATGTGTAGGTAATGCTATGCAAACTGTCGCATGTCATGTCATTATCTTCCTTAATCAACTTCTTTTGTTTAGACTACAAAACCTTTACTATAATGGACATCAGATATGGTGTCCTGACCACCAGGCTACCTGTGGCTCATGAAATCATTTCAGGAATGTGTTAGTTTGTAAACATCCAGATAAAACTTGAACTTGTGTGATGCACATACTGTTTTGCACAAACTTACAAGGTATTACTAAAATGTTAAGCACTGTGGGAACAACCTGAAGGTGGTAAACACAGTCCAGGTAGAATCAAAGCAGATTTAGATAAATTCAGTGTATGTCATGGAGACAGTTTCTGTGTCAAAGACCATGTTGTTGTTGTCGTCTCTTATCTACATTTTGAATACATTGAACCCTGAAAACCAGAGTATACATAATGTTTGTCAGGGTGTCTGGATAGCCAGTAACTCTAGATAACTGGATGTTAAAGGTGGAGGAGGGTAAAGCATGGGTCACATCTATTTATACCATAATCCTTCCTGGTAATAGGAACCTTATGTTATTCAAATATTAGGTTTGGCTTGTAGTTGGGTGCTGTAGTCTTTTGCCACATACAAACTGAGACGGACATGCAAACACATCACATTTTTATTGTCAGTTGTCCTAGTGCTCTAGCTTTGTGTTACAGTATTCTGTTTCTCTGCAAATATTTTTCAAATAGCAGAAAAAAACCTGAATCACTGTTCCAGGTTAGAGATTATTCCCATTTACAGCAAAATGTTAATTATTAGCTATATAGAATACAGAAAAGAACATATTTCATTTTATTTTCATTATTTCAAAAGGTATTTAGCAGGCCTGTTGGTTCCTTAATAGTAGGTTTAAGGCTTTGAACAGAAATGTTTGAAATTGAGCAGTAGCATTAATTTGTAACTGGAGTTGGAGGGAATTTGCAGTGAGCAGTATTATGGAGAATGCATCAAGTGCTGCCCTGTTCCCCTGTGGCCATTATCATGTAGATTTCATGCACATAACCACAGTGTGGGTTGTGACATACGCATGTGTGGGCAAATTCATTCTCTGACTTACGTGTTGTGCTTGGTTTTCCCTCTGTATTTTACAGCCTTTGCACAAGAACATCATGCGTTACATAAGATCGGCTTACTGTTTTTCAGTTCTATTACTTATAAACTGCCCAGTCACAAAACATAAATTTTGCGAAATAAACATATTGGTAATGACTGCAATGTCACATGGTTGTGAATAGCAGAATATTAATTTATCTTAAAAATAATAATTAGCTGCAAAAATCAGGAAAAAAGTTCTGGTAGAGTTTTGGTGATTTTATATGGTTGGTGAAGATGCAAGGTGTGTCAAAGTGGTTGCAGTTGTATTTTTCCAAGTTTGGTTTTTCCGGTAATATAAAATCTGTCCTGAATTTATCACCTCTGAGAAAATGGTAATATGTTTTTCTTGTGGTATTAAGCATAACTTAATTCGTCATGATCCTCAGTATCAGTCTGGACAACTGTGTACAGAGGTGTTGTGAATTACAACCAGCGTGGATACATACAATATATAGATACGAACATATGCAGGACTGACTTACATAGTCACCTGTTCGCCTGAGTCATAGGACTTTAGCGTTTGTGAATATGTTGTGTGTAAATCCTGTTAGTGATGTGGAGCTGCAGCTCGTCAGCAAACCTGTGCTTTAACAGTGGAGGCCATGTTCTACAGCGCAATGCCGTTGCAGCTGAGGACCTGTGAGACTCAGTGCTCGCTTTTTTGAATCGTGAGAATCCTGACACAAACTCTGAGCACTCAGTCAAATTAGTTATCTTGCATAAAAATTCTGTTTGTTGTGTATTGTTGAAGGTTATCAATAACAGGTTGTCACTTCCTTCTGAGGTTTATTCTAAAGCTTATCAGAAAGACAGTATTCTCTTTATAATTTCATCATTTTAAAATCTCGCAGATCTTTAATTATGCAATGTGAGTCTGTGCTTGTGTAAGAATAACCACAATGTTCATTTGTAGGTTGTTGGCATGCTGTCCTTGTTGGTAGTCAGTCTGGCATGAGAAGGATAAGAAATATTAGAAATTTTTTTAATAGCACAGTAATAAAAATTGTGTATGTATTTATGGCAGTACAGTGATGTTTACACATTATTTTTTGACGTTTTGAAAGGAATAGTGTTAGCATTTTGCTGCAAAAATTATTCTATATCAGTACCTCATAGGTTAGACTACAAGTCTAAGGAACCTGTATTATTGGCTTATTAAGTAACAGCTGTAAATGAAGACCTTTTAGTATCTTATGTTTCACTGTACATAGATTTACAATATAAAAGTCAAATAAGCACTTGCAACAACATGTGCAATATAGCATCCATCTAATAACTAAAGCAGTGCCACTGGTTTTAGTGGTTTTTGTCCTGTAAGTACTTGCATAATTGTTACGATGTACAGACATAATGTTTTCAACTCGCGTTCCATAGGTCTTGCATAAAGTGGCACCTAAAATGAACCCAGTAGAATACTGTTGATAATTGGATTGTGATTCGTGGGATAAGCGTAGCAAATATCTTTAAACAGAGCTCTGGACACAGTGATGGGGAAAATGCCCTCCTTATGTGTTCATCATTTTATCAGTACTCCTCATTTCCTTTACTCCTGCTTTCACTCTCTGCCTGCTTTGCACCCTGGTGTGTGGGGGAAGGGAGTGTGTTCCTGGTACTCCTCTCCCCCAAACACACACACACTCTTAGCCTCTTCCTCAACAATTATTGGAGCTTCTCCACTGCAGAAATGAAAATGAGGAACAACTCTCCCATACATGCCTCAGAAAACATGGCTAACTGATATTATCTCACTATGTGGTTTATTTAACTTTCATCTTACGCTTTTAGTCAGAATTTGAACTTGCGTTACTCATTTCTGTCTATAAGGCTGTCTTCTAACCTGACTAAATAAGTAACCTCTGGGAGGATGAGTTGAAATATACAATATTTTATTAATTGCTTTATATTGTTTGAGCAAAACAGATATGCCCATCATATGTTCTTTGGTTACCCAGCTGTACAAAAATAACATTTTATTAAATTTTTTTTACACAATCATGTAATAAATTGAGTAAGCTGTCTTATAGGGGTGTAGAGTACAGTTGGTAAGTAACACATTTTTATCGCACAACGGATACGGAAAAAACTGGATATAGGAATCTGTTTGAAAAAATTTGCATAAAATAAGGAAGATATTGCAGTTGTCAAGAGTAAAATTGCTGATAAATTTCAAATTTGTTCAGCTTCAGGTGGAGTGTCCCTGTTCTAACCCATTGCAGTATATTGTAATTATTTGTAACATTCTGTGAAAATGCGCTGCTTTATAAAGGTTTTTGTGGATCCCAATAAAGGATAAGCAACAGTAAAAAGTACTTGAAAATAAATGTTTTAGGTGAACAGTTGCCAGGTACATTCTTTGATAATTTTTTAATCAACAGTGTTAACCACAAAAAAAAACATGAATGAATATAACTTTTTGTTTTGACAAGAAAATACATGTAAAGCTACACACACACGCATGTGTGCAACATGAGGGACTCAAATTAGTTATCAGATCTTTTGTGTATACTGTAAAAACCTTTAATATAATTATCATGCAATTATGCAGTGTGCAAGAATACTTCAGGGTCATTCTTTTTGTTCAATAGCAGTAGAACTAGTGTTTAAGACATGGTAGTTAGTTATGCCGCTTTTTTGGAGGACCACTGGATTGTGTTTTATAATTGTTGATTATTTTAGTAGCCCATGTAGAAATCATTAGATCTTGATGCAATTATACTGCCGCAAAAAATGAAAGATAATGGATTAGCTGAGGCTGGCTGGGGTGTCCCCTACCTTGCGCCCTAGGCTGCCTGGGACAGGCTCCAGGCCACCCGTTAGCTTGTATGGGATAAGCGGTTGGGTACCGGATGAATGGATGGAATTTGGCTGAAGCAAACAAATTGTTACGTCTGTCAAAACTAACTAAATATTCAGACAAAATACTCATTGATGTTTTATGCATTGACATCACGTTGCAGCAGCATGTAGTTCATGCTGCCTTTTGCTAAGGCTCAGCCTGAAAAGTGGGTTGGAAATTTTTACTGTAATACTGAGCAAAAAAAAAAAACCTGTACATTATATCTGACACTGTACTGTATAGAATAAGTATAAGTATATTTATATGAAATAAGTTTAAATATAAATATACTTATTTTATATAAATAAATCATTATGATTTTAGCTCTCATTTCTTTCACAGTGTTTTATGAAAAAATGTTGTTGCTGTTTAACGTACCCGCGCATGATAGTCATGAATGCCCAGAGTGGAGACACAGCTGCAGTTGTGTGTGCAGGGCTGTTGTGTAACAGCGTTGCGCATCAGCCGTGTGGGCAGGGGACTGCCGTGGGCACTGACAGCACAGCGCTCCCTGCCAGGCTCTCTCCTCTCTAACACACAGAGGCAGGCATGTCTTCATGCCGCGGTTGGTCACTTTACAGTCTGGTATCATGTGTGAGGTATAAAGAAAGCGGCAAAACAGGGAGACGCTGTTCAGTTACAGCAGGTCTCCTTCTGGCTTCTGTTACTGCTTACCGTTGCTAAGTTTTTTTTTTTTAATCTGTTCAAGTGTGCACCAGTTGTCAGTGTTTTAACCTCTCTTTACCAATAATATATTAAAAAACCCCTATATGGTGTTTTAGACTCACACACAGACACACACACACACCTACACTGAATGAGGACAGGCACACAAGAAGGAGAGTGAACGCTGAACACACTCTTTGTGCAGCTGCTGCTATAGCGCTTGCAGCACTGATGTGTTTGCTTACCAGCTGTCCTTCTCCCCCACCACAGGTCCACGCACAATGAAATGGAGAAAAACAGGTAAGCCCGCACTTGCTGTGCTCTGTCTGTCATGGTAGTGTTGTCTCCTGATCGTGTACTGTAAGAGTGACCTGGTGTTTGTTGCCTTAAGAAAGACAACACAGCGCGTCCCCATTGTGTACGTGTACAGGTTGTGCTGTCTTTGTTAGAACCAGTTCTGACGTACCATACCATTCAGAATTTTGACTGCTTGAAACCATGTTTTTTGAGCTTTATGTATGTGTGTTTACAGACTAGTGCATAGATTTTTAGTACATACACTTTAATTGCATGTGTACTTCTAATTTGCAGGATTTTTCTGAATGGGAGAAAAAGTGCCTGGGCTCCATTAAGTAATATTTAAACAAACACCAACCATCCCCTCACTTCACATGGTTGATAAGTAGCACATGGAAAACTTCAAATACACAATTTTCTCTGCTCTTGTTCTACTCCGTTACATCCTGAGGGTGCGCCATAAAATCTGTGTGTTGGCTTTTGAACATTATGGTACCGTACCCAAAATAATGTACAAATCAGAAGTTTGAGTACACTGACAGCAGCCCAGGTTTACTTATTTCCTAATAGTTTATGAATTATGTAGGTACATGTCATTATAATGTTTTTATCTAACTGTATGGTGTTTAAACCACTGTGGTTCTTCTATGCATTCAAGACATCTAGTATGAAGTGTTTGTCGTTTGTTGGAAATGGCAGAATTACCATAGTACTGGTATGAATTTGAATAGATTTCTGATGCATCAGTAACATGAATACTTTGTCAGTATATAAAAACCTTACTTTTTATTATACTGTATATTACTGTAACGTAACAAAATATTTCTTTTCCAAGAAGGAACCCCACCCCGCTCCTGTTTATTATGTTTTTTTTTATGCGAGACGCTCCTGAGCACCTGCCTGACCTCTTTCAGCCAAACAAGTAGAGAACCATTGGTTTAAAACATTTACATTTATGGAAAATCGTGTTCCATGCGGGTTTACTCAAACCTTTGGTTGGTATTGTATACAGACACCTCTTTTACAGAAACAGCTAAACATTCCCAAAAGTTATACGTTCATGTAGTAATTATTTTGGCTGCTCTGTAAATCATTAGTTAAACTGTTAGAACCAGTGGGGTCTCCCTAACAAGATAGAAATACAAACATTATGCAGATGACAGTAATAGGTGAGTGACAACTGGAATTCACTGTTAAAAATTCTGTTCAAACCTTAACAAAAATGTTCCAACAAATGTAAACAAAATTTATGTGGTTATGGAAAAAAAACGACATGACTAAACTCATGTTTGCTAGAAGAGTGTTTCCACATACTGTGTTCAGTTGTGGGTATTTTTGGGCAGCATAGGTACATATAAGCCCATGATGATGATGATGATGATGATGATGTTGGCTCAGTTGGTAGAACATCAAGCAAGGATGTGGAAGTCTCCTGGTTCGAATCCCAGCCCAGCCAGGTGTGTTTGAGCAAGAGACTCACACTAGCTCCCCGGGGACTGCATGTGGCTGCCGACTGGGGGATGGGTTAAACGTAGGGAACCAGTATCACTGTAACATGTAAGTGAAAAGTTGTAAGTCTCTTTGGATAAAAGCATCTGCAAAATGAATGAATGTAAAGGAAAAAGTATGTGGAGTCATATTAGCTATATTTATCAGTTGCTATTACAGAACATTTATAAAAAAAAAAAAAAATGCATGTTTTAAATGAATAAAAAGTAATGGACTAAAAGCATAATATAATGATCCATTGATGTGAATGAGTCAGACACCAACACGCTTGCACATGCACGTCTGTTTGGTTGTGTAGGTGCAGGCCTCTGTCTGCACTGCTCAGCAGGATACATGCAGCGCTGTGAGAGACACTATGAGAGAAAGTGAGGGGTGGCTGTTGAGGCTGATAAATGGGCCTCTCTCCCCAGCCCCTGGCAGGCCCGAGTGGTGTTCCCACTCCTCCAGGACAAAGGCGTCCACTGGCAGGCAGGCGCCCTGAATAATGCATGGCTTGGAGGCCATGGACTGAGGATAAGGGTCTGTCTGGGCGCTGCTGACTTCATTAACTTACACAGTGACAATGAGCAGGGCTCCTGTTTCACTCTCACCTCGCAGCTCGCTCTTCCGCAGCTCAGGGCGGATTATTAAAAACTTGTTTGCTCGGCTCTCATGTCACGGCGGCAGACGTGAAATGGCAGCCAGCGGCCCGCTATTGGCAGGCCACTCTGAATATGCTCTGTTGCGTGTCTGAAAAGAATATTTTATTGGAACATGCCCTGGGACACTTTGGTGCCTCTTTGCTTTGGTGTGTTGACAGTTAATACGATGTGCCGGTAGGCACCGTTGCTGTGGGAGTACAGGTCTCCCTTAGCAATGAGGCTCTGGGTCCTGCAGTGCTAGGCTGTTAGAGCATCCCATCACATTTGACAGAGACAGCTCGGATTTATCTATAGGGGATGGAGTGATGCAGGTTCCCAGATGGACGGTGCAGTATTGCACCAGATCCAGATAGGCAGACGATTCTTACAGGCAGGGTCAAAGGAAGGCATACCCTGTTGTCACTGCCTTCTGTGTACGCCGTTTCCCAAGGTTTCAAGCAGCTGAAGTAATATTATAGGGCCGTTGACGTGGGTAGAGTGTTCACGCTTTTGTGCCAGGAACTGCAAGTGCCGTGCCTGTGTGGAGGGATTGCACAGCAGGCTTCCCTTACATGCATGTGGCGCGTGTTGGAGCAGTGAGCAGCATGTACGTAGGCTCGCTGCCAGCTCTGCAGTCACAGCGCCTGGGCAGCATGGCGGAGGATCGCATGACCGCACTTATAGACCTTCCCTTGACTGGAATGCAGGTGCCATCAGACAGACGCCCGAGGTGTTTGTGCAAAAGCAAATCAAGTTCGCAGTTTGCGTTGTGCAACAGGCGGCATTGTAGGAGCTCCTGCTCTGCAATAATATCCATTTAGGTTATGTAATTCCTTTTAAGGTGCTCAAACCGGTTTGGGAAAAACCAAAGACAAGTGAAAGAAAAACAAAGTCGCAGCCCTTTGGTATGTGCTGTGTAACAAAGCGTCTGATTAAGGCAGACATGAGGGCAGCATGGCAATACTGATGGATGGAAGGATTTGCTGTGTTTACACCTGTTTCAGTGCTGTTGAGATTAGTGTGCCTCATTGTCACTGAGGCATCGGTTTCAGTCATTCCTTTCTTTTGTTCAAGAAGCCTTATGTCTTGCTGGTGTCCTGTATTTAGTCTTAGCTGAAATGCTTTGCAATTCAAAGCTCACTTCAGCACCTCTGCCTGCAGGATATTATATATGTTATTAGCAATCTGAAGTTGTTTGAGGTGTATGTGTGGGTCCTGATGTGAAATATACAATTTATTTTTTTTAATATAGCAGCTTGTATGTTTAAGTGTAGCAGTTTGAAAATTTTGGTAAACGTCCTTTGATTATACGATTTATATGCATTTGCGCCGATTGTATACTCAGTGTTATTGGTCTTTTAATAAATATAGTTACAAGTATATGTGCACTTTCCTCTTTCAGGGCATTGTTTTGCATTAGAAAGTAGTAGTAGTAGAAAGTAGTATTAATGAAAATTTGACATTGAATAACATAGCTTTTTAAAAGTTACAGTAGTGAATTAAATGGCATGGGTGTGAGAAAGACAACTGAGGATGAAGTCTTGGGTTCCTCTCATAATAACATCCCAAACCTTACTTTGCAAACGCAAACTACTTGTTAAAATACGAGGTTGTGCATTTACTCAGTCTACTCGAAATAAAGAGCGTGATTGTTTTTACTCTCAAATGCACAGATAGTAAAATTAAAAGATCATGACCTCTGTTTGCCTGTGTGGAACTGCAGCCTCTAGGGTAAGATGTTATGTAACTGGACTGATGTGGTTAGGGACAGAAGATCTGCAAAAAGCCTCAATACAGGCATCAAGGAGAGTAGGTTTCAGTTTTTGTGGAACAAGTGTTGTGTACACTCAGTTTTAGCAAATGACAAAAAGAAAAAAACAAGTATTTGTCCTGAAAATGAAACCGTTTCAGACTGAAAACCACATCTGCTTAGCAGATTTCATCTACAGCAACTGTTGGGTATTCTAGTATTTAAATTTTTAGAATGTGTCTAGTTATAGCCGCTTGTTGAATGAACATTCATTTCCCGTTGCTAAGGAAACATATTTATTGTAAAGAAGTCACAAACAGCGAGCATGATCAGATACAATGGGTGAAAAATCTCCCTGTTTTCTTTTAATAAAATGGAACAACATTTCCTCATACACTTTTATTCTGAGGTATCATTTTATCCCTGAAACATTTCATGTTTAAGAATCTGCATTGTGTCAAGTGGATTTGTTTATTTACACTGGGCCTGCTTCTGTGTTACTTCTAAATAGCGTAAGTGGCCTTGGTAAATAGTGTGACACCTCAGTGAGCAGATAAACTGTGTGGGCTGTTAACAATGTGGTGGGTTTTAGGTAAATCAGTGTGAAAATCCATAACATATGACAAACGCTGTGTTGTACTTTACCATAAAATGAGCACAGGGTTAACACCAAGGATGCAACAGTTCTCCGGAGAAAGAAAACATTCGGTTTGGCATCCACAGTTTGGTGCACGTAGCCAAATTGTGATCTATGCTTTAATATGTTTTTTATACCAGCTAACTTAGCTGCAAAAATGGATGTAAATGCATTTCCTGCGTGTATGTTCCCTACGTGAGAGTTGCAGCCAATCAGTAGCCAGTTAAAGCTTTGCATGTTCTTTCCAGTTTGATAAGGAAAAACCAAATATGGTGAGCGGTGGTGGCAATAAGGTGGAGCTACAAAACAGGAAACAAAATTTATTTTTTTAAGGTATTTTAAATTGAAATTGAGTTTAATACATTGAATACAAAATGCACCAGAAAAAACCAAACCGCATTTCTTAACCACAATACAAACCAAACTGAGAGACTTATATACCGTAGTTAACACTACTATGAAAATAATGGTGTAACCTTTATGACACATTTATTAAAAACTTCATGCTAAAAATGTTTATTTTATGCAACATCTGTCCATATTTTTGTGGCTGTGATGTCCTTGTTGCTGGCACACAGCACTGTGGATTTGATTGTTTCCGCATAGCTCTGTGCTTGTGGGTTCAGTTCCAAGCCATGTGTATGTGGAGTATGCATGTCCTTAGTGTGAAAATGGGTTTTTTCTCAGTCCGGTGCTCCAATTCCCCCTCTCCATTTCAAAAATATAAAGGAAATGGTATCGTGTGTGTGTGTGTGTGTGTGTGTGTGTGTGTGTGTGTGTGTGTGTGTGTGTGTGTGTGTGTGTGTGTGT